>JAQIXA010000897.1:0-32351 GCA_034699045.1 Nanhermannia cf. coronata Gr-Ori-00579
TTAAATAATAAATGAATAATATCCTAACTACAAATATGTAATAATCTAATTGCACTTCTTAATTAACACTTTTATAGGTACACTTCTTAAATGTGAAATATTTAAATCTGATATATTAAATATATTAATATGTACTTCTTAATCTACTATATTCTATTAAATTACAATTATCCATTACATTCAATTATCATATTTTTTATCTTATTTACCTACAGATATCTACCGTATTTAATTAAATTATAATTACCTATTTAACTATAATTACTGTTACTTGACTCAGCCACAACTATTGTTAAACAAAAATATTTACAAAATTAAATTTTTAATTATAACTTTCTCTCTATTTATTTTATAAACAAATTAGGTAACTGGTACTTGATATCGAAATGGTGTATGTCTATAGAGATTATTATGATGCAATGTTTCTAAAAATTTTATAATAAAATGAAAATCCTTAACTGTGACTTATTATTGTTCAGTATTTCACTCTTCATTTTTGTCTTATACATACAGGTAAATTCAAAAAGTTCACAAGTTCACTTCACATGTTTCGGTCAAATTTTTTTAAAATATTTCAGGAATCGAAATGCTTTCGAAGTCGAGGGGGACTTTTAGGTGATGTTTTAAACGTTGATGATAAACCAAAACAAAAAGTGACTGCAAAACCAAAACCAGTACCAGCAACAACAACTAGACCTCCTCCTCCTGCTGCTACTACTACTACTACTACAACAAAGAAACCGGAAACTACAAAACCCACGACAAAAAAACCAGAAGAAATTACCACTAAAAAAAGCGAACAAACTACAAAGAAAGAAGAAGTTACAACGAAGAAACCGGAAGAAACTACTAAAAAACATGATGAAGCCACTACGAAGAAAGGTGAAGAAACAACTTTGGCACCGATTGAAACTACAACTTTTGCCATGTCTGCCTATGAACTACCCCTTCCTGGGGTATGATATACAAAAATTTTGGAAATTTTTTTATTGAAATATGCATTTTCAGATACGAGGTTGTGATTTTTTAAAGAATTTTTCAAAAATTTAGAAAAAATTTGATCAATCAAAGGTGATCTGTGACGATTTTGACTTTAAATTTGAATTTTGAAAATTTGAAAATCTGAAAAATTTCATAGCTTTTTAGAAATTTGGACAACCTGTTTTAGGATGAACCAGTTTTTCTTTTGACCTGAAATTTATTTGAGAATATGGACTATCTCTAGATATATTATGTAGATATAAAAATTTCAGATCAAGAAATCAACCGATTCTTGTGAAAACAGGGTGTTCAAATTCCAAACTATCTATTAATCAACCCTTACTTGCTTATTTGTAGGATGAACCACCTCGAAAAGTGACCTTAAAAATGCGTAAAAAAGCAGATAATCAAGCAGTCAAAACCGAATATTGGCCACCGACATATTGCCTAGCTGCTGGAGATTTTACACAACCTAAGGGCAAATGCTACGCTTTCATAACTTGTCCTGGAGAAGCTGCAGTTCCGACTGAAAAAGAATGTCCAAAAGATGAATACTTTGATCCTTTTACTGCTAAGTGTGGGAAAGGAATTTTGCCCGAGAGATGTCAAGGTACTTAAATAACTTGAAAAAATTATTTTTTCAAAATTCAAGATTTGATACATTTTTTTTACAGTATGCACGAGCAAAGTTGACGGAGAAACAGTAGAGGAAGGCGGTAAAAAATATATTTGTAAAAGATACCATCCAAGAAGTTCTTAAATAAAGTTTTCTTAAATAAATTTCAAAATATCTCATCTGTTCATTACTTATCTTATGGTTAGTTTTACAACGAGAAACCAAGTATTTTACAAATTTTCCGAATTTTGCATAGAGACAAAATTTACAGCTTTTTAAATAGAAATGTTCAAATAGAATTTAAATGTTCGTAATTTTTTTTCGAAAGTTCCAAATTCTAGTTACTTGTATTTTTACGGCTCCGATTTAAACTGTCCCCCTTTTTGGCTCTTTTTGACCCCCAAATCGACACTCTTTTTGACCCCTGTATCACTTTGACCCCAAATCTAACCTAATATAACCTAATCTAACCTTACCTAGCCTAACCTAACCTAACCTAAACTAACCAAACTTAACCATGATTTGGGGGTCAAAAAGAGCCAAAAAGGGGGACAGTTTAATCTTAAGTCTATTTTTACTAATTATAGAATGATATATAGAATTACTACCTACAGAGTAATACACAAATATTCTGTAATGAGCTTCTTAATTTGTAACCAGTTATTTTAATTTCCAAATTTTTTCAAGTTATTTCTAAAATCGGTAATCAATACCTCAAAAACCTTAAATAATTTTGTATTTTGTTCAATCCTAAAATTCTCAAGTTGAATTTTGCAAAATATATTTTTTAGACAAAAAGCAATTAGAAATAGAAATGTAGAATTGGATGAGTCTTTAGTCTGTAATCCTGAAAGTTACATAATATGAATATATCATAATATGAGTATAATAGGTATATTATTCATTTAATCTTAAGTTTAGTTTTTAGATATTTTAACTAAAAAGCCTAATTTTATATTATGAAGGTATAAAAAATATGGTAGTTTTAGACTCGTACTAGCATAATTACCAGTATAAAAACTATTGTGAGTATCACTTTCCTTTTTTAAAATTAAGAACTATCTAAATATTATTATTATTATTAAATTAACGATTGTAAATAACATTAAAAATTGATACACAAGGTTCAAATATGAAGTAGATTCTACTACACTACAAAGAGTTATAAAAATGAAATTTTAAAATAAGCATTCAAGTTAACATGGGATTGTCAAACATTGAGATTTTTACATTTCTAATATTAGTTATCAGCATAACCTTTCAGGTAAAAAATTGGCTTTTTTCTCACGTACTTTGTGTATAATTTGACCTTTTTTTTAGACAGTTTCTAGTAGTAAATCGGCCAAATTTAAAATTCCTGACCCTTCTGTAGTTTGGAAAATTAATTATGGAAATCCAGACGACAGCGATGTAATCCTCACTAATTGTCACCCAGACCCCCTAGATCCTTATGACGAGATATGTGAAGTTTATTCTCGAAATCCAAACCCGAAAAAACAGAAAAATGATAAAAAAGACCGTCGACATATCACCCCAAATACAATGGTTCAATTAAAAAGTAAAGAACAGAAGCAGGAAAAAATTTCAGAAATTGATCTCAACACGGAGAATCCAGAAACCAAAATTTCAGATAATATAGATACAACAAAACAAACGCAGGAATCTGTGATTGAAATAGCAAAAGTTGAAGTTTCAAATTCCGGAAAACATGTAGTAAATACAATATATGTATTCAAAATGTCCCGATTTTTTTAAAGAAATACATAACTAAACTACCTAGGTATATGAGTCTATAAGACTTCTAGATAGATGGGTCATTTTGAATTAAAATGACCAAACAAATTAGTTAATTATAAATTGAAAGATTTGACAAATTTTTGAAATTATTTTCAAATCAAACAATCCTTTTATTTCTTATTTTTTTAGGAAGAATATCCAGCTATTCTGAAAAGGCGAAAATTAGCCGATGATGGTCCACCAAGAAATTTTTATTTTTCAAACTCTTATTGCCTTGAAAAAGGCGAATTTACACATCCTTTTGGAGAATGCGATTCTTACCTTTTTTGCTCAAAATCAAATGACACTCCTAGACAAATAGATTGTCCAAATTCAGAATTTTTTGATCCATTTACCCAAAAATGCGGAAAAAATGTCCCACCTAAGAAATGTTCAGGTACTCAATTCAAAAGATTTATCCAAATATCAAAAATTATCTACCTAAATTACAAAATGCTCGTATTTTATTTTTGTAGTTTGTTTTGAAAAAATCGATGCTTATGAAATTACTGAAGACGGCCAAGTGTATGTTTGCAGAAAAGGTCATCCTTACCTTAAATAAATGACTACAGACCCTTTGGAATATGCATAAATGATTACTGATTTGCATTTTTATTGAAATTTTGTAAAAATTTATGATTAGTTAATAGATTTTAAAGAATAATTTTGAGTTATAAAATGAAATCTGGATACTTTTGAATAAAAAATTGAAAAATTTGTTTGAACTTTCTCTTTATTAACTGTTAATTGTAAATAGAAATATTTTTCATTAATAGTATAGGAATGAGATACCAATTTGTACTGATTCTGAGATACCAATGAGATACCAATAAATTAGAACCCGTTTAAAGTTCAAAATATTCCAAAAAATGACCAAGTGTCATTTTTATATATATTTTGCCTTAAATGTAGTTTATATTTTAAGCGATATACAGGTAAATAATCTATTTTAGAATTGACAAATTCAATTTATTGTAGTACAGTATAGATTACATGATATTTTTTTGAAATTAAGGGAATCCGTTGTAAATCAGACAAATCAAAAAAATCAAAATCAAAATCGCTCTCAAAAGTACTCAAACCAAAATTTGTCATTGGAATAATCCCAATTGACTATCAAGATCGTGATTCTATCGAATATCTAGAGCCAAACGAAGATATAATATTGACTAATTGTGTTCGTGATCCTAAAAGGGTATGTCATAATTAGGATAATTGAATCTATCATACTGAATTTTAATTTAAAAAAGTCTATCAATATCAAATAAATCTATCATACAAATAATGAAATCGTTATACAATTCTATGAAGATATAAATATTTGTATGATAAAGTCAGTATGATAGACTTTTAGTATGATTGACTTTATTGATGAAGATTTCCTTTTTAACTATGATACTTTAAATATAACTGATCTTAGAGAGACGAAGAAATTTGTGAGGTTTATGAAAAAACCCAGTTTAAAAAGAATCGAAAAATTGATGGAAAATATTCGAGAGACAAAGACAATAAATACAAATATAAAGCTACTACTAAAAGATATAGATCTACAACTAGAAGACCTTATTCAAAATATGGAAATAAAAATTCAGTTACAACTACGGATACAATTAGTACAACTACGATTAAACCGGAATTAAAGGAAATCCAGTCAATCGAAGAGCATATGATACCCATTGTTGAATCAACCACTGCTTCAATACAATCTACTGAACAACCAGGTTCTGGAGTAAGATAGATTTTTTTTAAATCCTCGAAAAAATCCTCGAAAAAAATCCTAAATTTTTCTGGAAAAATTTTCATTTTACTTGGCTATACCATATTAGTAACGATAGCTAAAAATATCGTTACTCATATGGCTATACTGTCTTAATCTAATTATCCCAATGGAACAGGTCATGAATCTTGATATGTGGCATAATATCCTATCTTAACAATATAAAACCCAAGGACAAGAGAACCATTTTTTATCTAATTTCACAGGTTTTTGATATGCAAAAATTTTGAATTGTCCAAACCTTTTAAAATATCGACAAATTTTCAGAATCACAATATCAAATTATCAGAGGTCAATCTCAGCACAATTATATACACATATTAATTGTATTTTCGATTTTGATTTAGGGATAATATAACAGAATTCAGTCAATTGTGAACAGAATTCAGTTTAGATGAAATTTAATCAGTATAAACCGATAAACTTTAGAAATTTAAATTTAAACCTAGATCTTAATCAGAAACTATAAATTTACTTGGAGTTATAATACGTAATCGAATAGAGTATAACCATACCCTACTAATCGTAAGTGTATATGGGTATTAATCTGCATGATAGTATCCTACATAATCCTACCAAATATTACAAAATATATAAGTTCTTTTTTTTATAAAACCTAAATATCATAAAATACAAAAAAGATCAACAATTTCCAATTATATTATTTAAGATTATTATTATATTATTTAATATCTTGTTAACACTAAATAATTAAAGGAAAATTATAAATATTCTTACAAATCAATGATATCAACTGATTTAGGAGGAGTCTACAAAAGAAGTTAAATTGAAGAGGAAAAAAGTTGATGAAGATGAGCCCGAAAGGAAATTTTATTTCCCTCTCAGTTATTGTAATGGACCTGGCGATTTTGCTCATCCAAAGGGAGAATGTACTATTATTTTGAGTTGCACCAAGGCAAGAAGTACACCGAAGCAAAAGGATTGTCCGAAAGGTAAAGACAAAGATAATCATACAGAATGGTTTAGGTCAATAGACCTCTGGTATTCATATTTGAATAATTCAATAAGTACCATCTATCAGTATATGTATGATTTTATTGAGAAGCGAGACACTCTATTTGTTGGTAAAAATTCATTTTTTTAATAACAAAGGTATCTCAAAATTTATCAAAAATCCGCAAATTTTTACCATAATCTAATTATTTCCTATTACAGATACACTTTACCATTTCTCAATTAATATAGTAGATACTTTTTGAATAATCCAAATATAGATACAGAGTTTATAAACCACCCTGTATATGAAATTTACACTAACATTAATAAGTATCTAGGTACATAATACCCTACTTTATCTTTGCCAAAAAAAAGGCGAGTTTTTCGACCCGTTTTTAAAAACTTGCTCAAGTGATGTCTCACCCGACAGATGCAGAGGTTTTCAAATCCAAGCCATATACCTATATATGTTAACTATACTTAATAAAAAAATCAATTTTTTCTTTAGCTTGTTTTCAACGAGCAGACGGTGAAGAGATATCCGACAATGGTCAAATATACACTTGCAAAAAAGGTCATCCGTGGTTTGGTTCTATAGAATAATCAAATTTATTTTTTACCTACCTACTGTATATTGTATAATAATTATCTAATTATTATAAAAAAATAAAAACCAAATAGTATTTTGAGCCAAATCGTAAGTTTGTTTATGCAAAATATTCAATTTCTCGGAAAAATGCAATAAAATTTCAGACGTGGAATATCCCATAAATACATTTGGAATATCGTGTGTAGATCCTATATGTGTTTAAATCGATCTAGAATGAGTTTATTATTTGATAATTTGAGAAAATGTTTAATTTTCTGGATACTTTTGACATTTTTAAAGGTAAAATAAACCATAAATCTGAACTTTTTATCAAAAATGGGAGTACGCGGATTGTACCTATTTCATTAAAAAAAAATTTTTTTTTGCAATTTTTGCTGTAATTGGCAAATTCTAATGAAAATTTTTCATTAGAAGGAAATTAATTGCAGTCCTAAACCTCTTGGATTATCACTTGGTGGTGGGATCAAAGGTGGTGGTAGTTCGAGTGGTGGATCTAGTGGTGGAGCAAAAAGTAGTGGACATGCAAGTGGTGGAGGAAGTTTGAGTTTAGGAGGTGGATTGAAAGGCATTGTAAAAGGGCTGGGTTCCGTTTTAACCTTAAAATTCATAATTGCTGACCGCGAAAAAGACACACTCACAAATTGCAGGTTAAGTATTAACATAAAAATATAAATTATGTATCTATTCTATAATAATACCAATTGCAGGCCTGATCCCGACGCAAAGGTAAAGACATTTATACAGGATGGTTTAGATCAATAGGCCTGGTATTTACATATATGTATTTGAATAATTGACAAAGTATTAGGTACTCGTATCTACCTAATGTATGATTTTATTGAGAAACTAGACTATCTATTATAGCCGAATAGCGAATATTATGAGGAAATTTGCGATGTTGAACAAGAAAGTAAAGCCCCTACAAGAAAGCCGAAAAAATTATCAACAACAACAACACCCAAACCTGCTGAAGTATATCCATATTGAAATTTTTTTTTTCGGTTTTTAATCATAAAAATTAAACGATAGGCAGCACCTGCAGCACCTGCACCTGCAGAGCCTGGAGCAGAACCACAACCAGTCCCTGTAGAAACAACAACAACAACAACCGAAGCACCAACAACACAACCTGCCGAGTTAACAACAACTGCAGCACCAACGGTATATGAACTTTAATTTTTTTGTCATAATCTTAATCATAGACTTTTAACAACTTTTTCGTTAAAAAACATTAAAAAGAGTTACTCTATAAAAGTAATTTTCGGGGTTTTTTAGCTTCTAAAACAACTAAAATCGACACTAATTCGAGTTTTAAAATGCCATACCCTACCTACCTATATGTATATGGCAAATTAGCTCAAAATATTTGTCAAAATCAAAGATACTTGTCTAAAAAATTAGCCAACTTGGTTAGATATTTGAAAGAAATTTGAAATATTTTGAGATTGGACTTTGTGGTTTAGTTCATTATTTTTTTAAAAATAAGAATGCAAATTAGAATGCAAAAACTCTTAAAAATTCTTCACTTTTTGCCTGGTATTATTTTAGGCTTATAGTATGCTAGGTAATCAAAACCTTTTTAAGTACTTACCTTAACTTGCATTTTTAACAATTATATATATAAATACTGATATATAAATCTACCTATTCCTAAAGATGATAACACTGATTAGTGATTAGGTAATTCATTTTGAGAAATTAATTATTTAGGAAACTTTAGTAGCGAAGAATCAGAGACCAAAGACCCCAGAGGCAGAGTCTGAAAGTAAACATGATGCTTATTTCCCCGTTTCGTATTGTTTTGGCGAGGGTAATCAATCTCATCCAAAAGAATTTTGCGATTCATATATATACTGTAAAAAGGCTAAAACAACACCGAAAGTCAAGGTTAACAAAATTAAAATTTCATCAATTAAAAAGACAATTTTAAATATCTATTTTATCTAAACCTATTGTAGGATTGTCCAGAGGGGGAATTTTATGACCCTTTTGGAAAAATTTGTAAGAAGGATGTTCCTAACGATAAATGTAAAGGTCAGTTAACAAAAAAGGGTAAAAGATTCATTTTTGAATTTTGAATATACTATACGCTGTTACGAGGCTTTTGAATATTGAAGGATTTGAAGAGTTTTTGATATTTTTTTTAATTTCTTTCTATAGTTTGCAATGGGAAGGTATAAACATAAAAATATAAATTATTAAAAATATAAAAATATAAATTATAATTTATGGTTGGAAGGTCGACGGGGACGAAATCGAAGAAGCTGGTCAAGTATATACTTGTAAAAAGTCAAATCCATTCCTTGGATCAATTGAATAATTTTTTTTAATTTATAAACTAAACTAGTACCTATATATTATTACCTATACCAATTTTAATAGGATATTGGTATTTATAAATTTATATTTCAACTTACTTACTACTAATATTCGGTTAAATACACTCAAGATATGCAAGTATTACATTCAAGATCTTGTACATACTACCCTATAAAAATACAAGTTTTAAAAAGATCTTTACAAAAATTTCAGTCAAATAAAATTCATCCATATATTCTGTTCTGGATTGTAAGTAGGTATAGTATGGTTATATTTTTACTTTATAAAAAATATTTTTGTAGAGTTGCATTGTATTGTAGATTGTCAATTGTACCTAATAAATTTCTTGGAAATATTTTGCTAAATAAGTAGGTATAAACAAATCTTGAACTCAAATTAGGTCAATAAAATTGTACTTTATTAGTACCTACCTACTATTTGTATGTTTATAAATTGTTTTTCTTTATTATTTATAAGATAGGTACAATGTGTAACTAGTCCAATACTACTTAACTTGTCTGTTCTTTTAATTAATACTAATTACTATTTATTAGTGCTATTAACTATGCTTGTTTACACATAAATCTAAGAATTATGAGATTTTTCATTCGATTGAAGCAATACTCTGAAATTTTAGCCTACATTTTACTTGTCATATTTTCCATCAAGGTAATTTTAAATATTTATCCATTTGAACGATAATTTGAAGAAAATCTGAAAAAAAATTCTTTTCTGAAAAAATTCTGAAAAAAATGAAAAAAAAAATCACAAATGTCACAACCACAATTTAAAATTCAGTACGAGTAAGTTGATTAGGTACTGATTACTTCATAGATATCAAAAAATATTCTAATATGTAGGGTATCTTCATATATATCTGTTTTTTTTTCAATTTCCCCGATTTATGAATCATAATTTCAATTAGTACTAGTACTTAAGTATACAATCAGAAATTTTTTCTCAAAAAATCTTGTGATTCCTGAAGGCAAGGAAGTCAAACTGTTTCTTAAATTTTTGTAATTTGAATTCTGATTCTGAATTGAAAATCAGAATTTTACTTTGTTTTATGGTACCTACAATCGACAATCAAACTTATCTACTTTTCTTTACTTATCGTAATACAGTAAAAGTCTTGCTTTTTATCATAATTTTATTTAATTCAGGAAATTAATTGCATTCCTAGACCTGTCCCATCATTTCAACGGCATGATGGATTGGCCCCAGGAACAGGACAACACGATGCACATGGCCAAGTTCATATTTTACATCACTGTGTTCCAGGTACGAAAATTTTGGATATTTTGGGTATTTTCCGTTTAGAAATATATACATAATATTATATCTTTATTAGTTAACTAATTATGATATCAATGGTAAATTGTTTGAAAAAGAAAAAATAGTAAAATACCCTAATAATTAAACTTAAAAACAGTTTTCTAGCTCTGAGCAAGATGGTTATAAAAATCAAAATTTGACCGTCAGATTGAAAATATCACGATATTTACGATAAAATCGGATTATATATATCCGATATATGTATATCACTCTTGATATCTAATTTCTACCTTGATACTTTATTCCAGATCCGAACTCTGATCCTGATTCTCCATTCACTGTAAAATTTAAATGAAATTTTTAAGCTTTCGAGGGTAGGAATATTGATTGAATGATCATTTTTTAGGAAGAAATTTGTGATGTACATGTAATGAAAGCTGGGAAAATTCAGATTGATGCTGGTAAATCTGGAGAAATTTCTAAAGAAATAGAACAAGAACCTCGAATATATCCGAATGATATTTACGGACAAAATATGGATGATTATTATCCAAATGAAGAATATCATCCTGGAGAAGTAAATAATATTGAAAAATTTCCTGTACCCGAAGAAATAAAACCATCTGAACCATTCCCTGTTCAGTTTGAAAAAAAACCAGGAATTGAAGGACAAATTCCAGTTCAGTTTGAAGAAAAACAAGGACCAGAAGGACAAATTCCAGTTCAGATTGAAGAAAAACCAGGAATTGAAGGACAAATTCCAGTTCAGATTGAAGAAAAACCAGGAATTGAAGGACAAATTCCAATTCAGATTGAAGAAAAACCAGGACCAGAAGGACAAATCCCAGTTCCATTTGAAGAAAAACCAGGACCAGAAGGACAAATTCCAGTTCAAATTGAAGAAAAACCAGGACCAGAAGGACAAATTCCAATGCAAATTGAGGAAGCACCAGGGCCAGTTGGAGAAATTCCAGGACCAATTGAGGAAAAACCTCAAGTTCCAGAGGAAATAATAACTGAAACAACGACAGTACCCTACAATATTTTCTACCTACATACCTAATAAACATTTTACAAAAATATTTTTTTTTAATTGTACATTTTAACATACCTATCTATAGGAAATAGTCAATAAAGAGGAAACAACGACATCTGAACCAGAAAGTAAAAATGATGCTTATTTCCCAATCTCCTATTGTTTTGCTCAAGGGACTCAAGTACATCCTAAAGGATTTTGTGATTCATATTTATATTGTAAAAATGCAAAAATTAAACCAAAAGTGAGAGACTGTCCTGAGTCTGAATTTTATGACCCTTTTGAGAAGAGATGTGGCATTCATGTTTCACCAGATCTTTGCAAAATTTGTGGCGGTAAGTTACTGCTACAGTTGTATTCGTGTATTTTTCGTTTATTTTGTATTTTTTAAAATTACAATTTTGGCAAAATATTATTATTAGAAATCTCAAAATCAATTTTTTGAAATATTTTGAAAAGTTTTGACAATTTTTTCAAAATTTTGACAACTTTTAAAATGTTAAATACACGAATACACGAATTACACGAATATATCGATGATTAGTCATGTATACCGAATACACGAATTTCTATTTCTAGATAAGAGTGATGGGGATGAAATTGAAATTTCGAACGTCGTTTACAGCTGTTTCAAAAAAAACCCTTTTGAAGGATCTGTCGATATTGGTGATATTTATAAATTTAACGAAGAAACAACAACTGCTAAATTAATTGAACCAACTATTCCTGATGAAATTGAAAAAGAAAAAACACTTCTTGAAGAACAAAAACCTCATGAGACCCCTGGACTTATAGCTGAAGAAAAGCCTTCTCCAGAATCTCCAGCAGAAATAACACCTGTTGAAAAACCGCTTGAATTAATTGAACATGCTGAATATACACCACATCAAACTGAACAAGGAAAACCTGAAATAGCATCAGTGGTACAAGAAATTCCAGCAGAAATAAAACCAAATGAAAACGAAGCTCAAACTCATCACGAGATTCCTGGAGAAATAAAGCCAATTGAAAACGAAATATCTGCACAAATAACGCCAGATCAAAATGCTCCTGCAGAGATCAGTCAAATGAATGGAAAACCTGATGAAATCCCAGCTCATGAAGTAATTACAAGTGAGAATCTACCAAATCCAAATGAAACATCTGGTCCTGAAGTAAGTCGTTCAAGTTGAAAATAGTTAATGATAATATGATTGATTGTATAGTGTTGATTAGTAATAATAATTATGCAAAGATCAGAATTCATAATATCTAAATGCATGGGTGCCCTATAAACTTCGATTTAATTAACCAAAATAATTTTTTATAAGGATGATCCTTCAATTCCAGGGAATACAACAAATCGTAAAAGAGCCAAAGATCCAAATGACCCACGTGTTGGAAATGAATATTGGCCATCTTCTTATTGGTAACCGGAATTTAGTTCGATGTGTATTAAATCGATGCGATGTAATTATTAGACCAAAGTGAACGTAACATTAAATCGATCTACATTCGATCGACTTAACTTTATATCAAAATGTACATTCGATCGAAGTATTTTAGATCAATTCTATAATACAAGCAAACCAGATCAGTCAAAAACTCAATGTTTGAGAATTATTTTGATCAAAGGTCAGATCGGCGACCTTATGTAGATCTTGTTTTTGACTGAATTTATATACTTTTCTTTAGATCGATGTACTTTCGAACTAATTGTACATTGAATTAAATTTCTAGTCTCGGTCCTGGTGATTTTGCTCAACCCAAAGGGAAATGTCATTTATATCTAAATTGTGCAGCAAAAGGGGTCGCTCCAACAGAGAACGGTAATTGAATCAATTCTGAAGCAAATCCAATAAAAATTTTAATAAAAGTCAGTAAATCAATCTGGTACTTATAGAGTGTATTGCGAACGACTATTTTGATCCATTTACCCAAAAATGTGGAAAAAATGTCCCACCTAAGAAATGTTTAGGTTCGAAAAATATCCTAAAATGAAAAATTACCTAAAAAAATGATTGACAAAATTACAAAAATGTATTTCTTTCATTGCTTTAGCTTGCACTGGAAAGGTTGATAATGAAATAGTTACGGAAGGCGGAAAAAATTATACTTGTATAAAATATCATCCAAGAAGTCAGTGATATTATGTAATAAAAATAAACGAGAAAATCTTTGAAATTTTAACGATATTTTGTAATTTAAATCTAGTTCTTTAAAAAAAATTATACTCATTAGAGTAGTACCGAGTACCGATAGGATATCTGTAATTTTTATTTTATTTTTAGTTTATTCTAAGGTTGAGATCGGCTTGTGGTTCGATACATACCTTAGGTTTTGAAAAATTTTAAACCTGTAATAAAAAGTCGGTTTTAAATTCAAAGAAATCAGGAAAATACAATTTTCCAGCTAATAATTCATACATCCTAGGCATAGAAATTTTTCAATTATGTTGGATATTATAGATTTCAGATTCTATATCTCTGTTATTTGTGTCTCGAATCGTGTATTGTAGCAGCAGCATTGTTGAAATCACTTTTAATTGAATAAACAAATACAAATAGAAACATTGGTTACTACTTAAAACTTGTAGGTAGGTATTTTTGACCAAATAAATATCAAAAGTGTAAATGAATCAATTATTTTTTTCTAAATACTCTAAATTCTGAATTGAACTACTTATTAAAAATTCTAAAATGTCTGAAAACCAATCTGGAGATAATCCAAATGACACTATTGTCAAGACTGATGTTAACCCTTCAAATTCATTAAAAAGTGATAAATCTCCAGCTCAAGTTCCAGAAGAAATAGGTGATGAAGATGATGATGAAGAAATAGAACTTGAAAGTACATCCGATGGTTCTACAGATTCTAACATATCAACTGATTCTGGTAGTGGATCATTTCAAACCAAAAAGAATCCAACACCTTTAACAAGACCTCCAAGTAAAAATTTAATAATTCTTTTTAAAGATTTGAATCTTAGGTCTTAAGGTAATTTTAAATATTTTCAAGGTTTACAAATGGATCGATGTGAAATAACTTGTCCGCATTGCCACAACGATGTTAAGACCAAAGTTCGAAAACATGCGAAAAAAGGATCAGGTTGTTCATGTTGTCCATTTTTAAGCCGAATTAGCCCGACAAAATGTGTCGCATGTTGTAATGCAGATGCTATTGAACATAGGTAAAGGAAAAAAAATTCAAAATGCTAAAATTATAAGCAAAATTTAAGACTTTTTTTTGCCAAAAAATGTGAACTTTTTAAAGGTTTTGTGTATTTTTTTTATTTTCAAGATGTCCAAGATGCAAATTACTCATTGGATATTATTTTATTTTTACATCTGAACAATCATTTGTCATCAATATGCAAGATTACCAAGATTTGTCATTCATTCAACCGGATGTAGTCATTCAAAAATAGTCCTGTAATACGTCCAATCCAATACTAATAGACAGTATTCAAGCTTTACATAGCAACATATTATGTTAAACATTTTGTACAAATGAAATTGATAAGATACTTACATAATATCTAGCCCATATTGAAATAAATTGATTCAAAATTTTGGTATTGCATTTAAACATGAAGGCTTGTTTCTCACTTTTATTGGCATTTTTCTATCTGTTCAAATTTTCCAAGCTTTTTGAAATTTTTTGTTACAATACGCAATCCTCAAGAGACCGTAAACAAAATGCTCAACTTTCAATTTTTAGAATTTTAGAATAAGCCTATTTTGTAAAAGACCATAAAAATCCAAGAAAGTTCTTTAAACAATAATGAATCATGGACATAGAGAATCAGATGTTCTCGGTGAGGAGATTGTGATTAAGGAAAAGGTCAAAGATAAAGATGAGAAATTAGAAAAATCGAAATCGAAACATCAAAAAGATAAAAATTTTGAAAAATCAAAATCCAAATCGAAACACCAAAAAGACAAAGAGAAAACCGACAAAGTAAAATCCAAATCCAAATCAAAGATTAAACAAAAAGATGACAAAACAACCGAGAAAACCTCCAAGTCGAAATCAAAACATGGTCATGGTCATGGACATCATCACCTTTATGAGGCTGTCTACTCGACTGGAACACACATACGTACAAAGTTAATTTAAATTCAAGTTTTATATAATAATTTTAATAAAAATTTTGGAAATTTTAGCTGTTCTGGGCATATCAAGCCAAGCCATAAGATGGTAAAAACAATATTAGCTTATAGAGAATTCTAAATTCTAACGAATGCCAAAAATTGATTTTTTTAAATTATAGTCCTCAATGTCATAAAATGATGTCGACGAAAACTGAAAGGTCACCGAAATCCTTAGCATGGACACTTTGTATTGTAAATTTTAACTTTTTTTCCGAAATTTGAAATTATCCAAGTGTGAGAAAATGGGCCATATGGATATTTATGAAATTTTTTTAAATTTCCTTTTGATTTCAGGATATCCATAAACCCCAATTCTTAAAAATAACGATCTTTATGGACTTTAATTGTAGTTTTTTTTGTTTTAAAGGCTATGACTTGTATAGGGTGTTGTTGTGGATGTTGCCTCATTCCATTTTTACTTGGTAAAATTATATTTTTAAACTGTATTTTGCAAAAAATTACCTCTATAAAGGGCCTACCTACTATGTAGCACCAGTATAAAATTTTATATTAGATTTTTACAAATATTCTGTATTTTATGCTATCTGTATCTGTATACAGTGCTACTTTTACTAGCTTTTAGATACTTTCCAAAATTTTACAAAATTTTGAAAAGACATGCACCTTAAGAAATATATCTTGGATTTATGCTAATTTTTTAATTTTTTTCAGATTCGTTAAATAATGTTCAGCATGTAAGACCAATCAAAATTTTTTAAAGAAATTATCTAATTGTACATTGTACCCTTTAATTTTAGAGGTGTCCAAATTGTAGCATAGTTATTGGCTATCATTTTACATGATCTTCAAGTTCCAGCAGAGTTTTTACCTATCTATGTGTCCTATAATTTTACCTTATAATTACTGAACACATAACTTGAGTTTTTTAAAAAGTTCTTTAAATTTTAAACTTGAAATTTTTTTGAATTTTTGATTTTGTTTTGCAATAAAGAGAATCCTTTTCTGTCTGTCTAATGATAAGAATAAGTTTATTTAGATTCCGATTTAAACTCTTTCCTATTTTGGTAGAATTTGTCCTTATATTTTTGGTATTTTACCCCTCAAATTTACTCAAATTTTTCAAAAATCCTAACCTAACCTAACCTAAACTAGACTAGACTAAACGAATTTTGGGTTAAATTGAGTTATCTGTAATTTCATACAGGGATAGGGTAAAGCTATAGACCAATATAATATAGAAGTAAATTCAACCAAATCAGAATGAAATTAAACTTAAGTCCTTTATTTATAGATATATGTAGGGTACTTTATTTTATACTGTGACTGTAGGCCTAATAATCATATATCAAAATTTGCTTTAAAAGTATAAACTTTGATCTTGACAGCTTGACCATTTTGAACAGATTCATTCAACAGATATTTATGACAATAAATGATCCCTAAGAAACTTAAATAAATTCTATAACCTATGTATTTTGAGCTGAATAATCGAATAAATGCATCGATATTTTGTGATTTTTGAATTACACGAGTCCTTTAACTCAATTTGCAAATATTTTGCACATTATTTTTAAAATCCATCAACAGGATCAAATTATAGGCTTCAATTACAAGTTTACTTATACAAGATGGCTACAAGTAAACCCCCAATGAAAGAGTATAAGGAGCTTCATTTGGGAACAGAACCACACAGAATGGTAATTCCCTATTGATCTATTTTAATTAACAACTTTCCATATTGCTTAAAATCTTTACGAAATAATTTTCTGAAATTTTGAAATAGAAATGCACCTATTGTAAAGGGGATATTACAACTACTACAAGTAAGCTTTTGGTAAAAAAAATCTCGAAATTTTTCCAAAAATTCTTTTTATTTTAAGGCACCACACCTACACCATTAGGTAATTTCATGAAGGTTTTATATACACTATATACCACTACCACTATTCTTTCGAAATTTTGATTATTATCTCATTTTAAAATATTTTTTGAAACTTTATAACAATGTTAACGGGGGACGGTAGTTGACTTTCTTTAGACTTTCTCCAAAAGTTAATATAATTTTTTAAAGAATCTATAGGTAGTGTATAGTAAAAATAATTGTGATTTTAACGATAATTAACATTACATAATTAGTAGTTATTTATAGTTAGCTCTAATTTTTCTTTTAAAAATCTACTTTTTGCAAGTCTTTACATGTGAAAGTGAAAGTCACCTCGCGTCCCTTAAAGGCCATAAATTTGTGGTTTTTGAAACTTGTGACTTTTTTTAAAAGGTTGGATATTCGTAATTATTTTGCTGCCACTTTGTCTTTGCTGGGTTCCCATTTGCAGTAGTAAGTTAAATGTCAAGAAAGGGCCCTTATGTTTAGCCAATTTTCAAGATATACAGCTTTTTTAAAATACCCTATCTACTTATAAAAAGTGTACCTTTTGGTTGAATTTTTTGAGAATATTTCAAGCTTTTATAGACTGAAATTTTCCAAAAAAACTGAATAAATGGCCTGTACATACACTTGCAAAATGAATGTTTCATAAGGACCCATTTCTTATACTTTATTTAGCCATTTTACTACTATGTAATACTTATAGCCCTTATACTAAACCTTTCTATACAGATTGTTGCAGTAAAACTATTCACGTGAGATTTGAGATTGAATCATTTTCTAAATCTTTTTTATTTTATTTTAAACAATCATTTTATATAGAAATGTCCCATGTGTGACCATATGGTTGGATTAGGATAAATGTTCGAAAAAGCGAACCTTCTGACTTCTGATTGTGTTGTAATTGTGATCCCAAAGCAACTTTGTTATGAACATTATATAATACGACATAATATTCTTTATATACGACGAATAAAATTGAAATAAATATGCTAGTATAACGTGTTTTGTAATTGAAATCTATTAAAATAAAACTTTATTCTTATTAGAAGTTTACTTGGTTAGAAAATTAGTCACTTTTTTTTCTTACACAAATGGCATCAAATCGACCAACAACTCGATCACTAGCACCATCATCAGCCAAAATTTCGACAAAAAGTCCAAAAGGATCACCAGAGAGATCACCTTCACCTGTTGGAAAAAAGAAAAAACCACCTTCAAATCAGCAATCAGTTGTTGGAAATCAGAACCAGCAGCAGGATCAAAGAAAAAATGTCGGTTCGTCAAAATTACCCCCGGGAAATGAAAAAAAAGTAGGGTTTGATGAAAATCCAAGTGCATATTCTGGCAGAAATGCTTCAGTCTATAATCAAAATCAATCGTCACCTTCTAAAGTGATGTCAAAAATCCCACAACATGACAGAAATCAATCTCTCGTAGCGGACGTTTCACAGGCAAATTATAATAAGCACAAGAAAAAGGAGAAAAAAGGGTCAAGGGTCAAGTCTGAGCCTTTAGCAACAACGTTCTCCAGAATTGTGTCGAAAAAGTCGAGGGAAGCTTCAAAGGGTCGCGGAAGTGCAAGCAAATCAAAGCCGAAAAAAGGATCGAAATCTCCGAAAGGATCAGAAGCTGGTAATCTCATGTTTTAATCTGGATATCAATTTCAATTTTTTATAGATCATTTTACCAAATTTAAACCAAACATGGCACAAAATTTTTTGTGCCATATGAACCTTAAGCAAGAGAGGTTCCAACCAAAGATTTGTTTCTACAGGGAATTTAAGAACTGAAATCCTATTTTAGGATTTTTACTTTATCTTTTGCGATTGTAATACCTGAACAGCTTCCGGCTGGTCAAATACCTACCTACTGTTTGTTCTAAAATAAATACCGACTGGTTCAAATTTTCTGGAATTTGCTCAAATTTTCTTTTCTATTTCTTCTTAATATTTTGCAGCTTTTGTATAAAAATAATCTAAAACCATGAAATTTTCTAATTGATTTGGTCTATGGTACTACCTAAGTACTGATTGATATTTATGGCTTCTAGAGTAATTTTTTCTGTTAAAAAGTTGCAAAATATTAAGAAAAGTGTGAAATTGAATCCAATATTTTAGGATATTTCCATTAGGTAGCATTTATGTATATTAAAGTAGTCAGTATTTATTTTGGGCCAGACGGTATTGAACACTTTACAGCATTGCGTAATTTGTAATTGTGCAGGGTCGATTTTAGCTAATAACGGGTTTGAAATATTTTTGCAATAGGGTACTAATTCTTTAGAGATTTTGAACGAACAAAAACCGATATTTCAAGAAAATATTGGTTCCAACTTTTGATAAATTCACACTATTACTTTACTATCACGTATATTGAAGGGGCACACATTTGATCCCTTGTAAGTTTCAAATATCATATAATTTTCTATTCTACATTTCAGAACTAAATATTGATGAAAATCCAACAACTATTGAGTGTCCACATTGTCACACAGTGGTGAAAACTGAGATAGAAAAAGTGCCAAAAACAATTGCTTTTATCGTTTGTTGTCTTTCAATAGGTCTTTGTTGGTAAGTTATCATCACAAAAAATCATTCGATTCAGCTTTGAAAAATTGATTTTTCAATCAATTACACAAGAAAGTCAGGACCAAGACCAAAATATGGGTCAGTAATCTCAGTTAACCGAATCAAAAATCAGAGCTGAATTTCTTTCACTTCATAAATAATGAATAATCTACCCATATAAGCCAAATAAGCATCATTAAAGTTGACAATAACCTCACAAAATTCTTGTCATTTTTAGTTTTTGTGGATGTTGTCTTATTCCTTTTTGCTTAGGTAAGAAATTCAACAATTAAAAATATGAAAAGGTAATAACAATTTAACCTTTAATTTTTAATTTTTAATTTTTAGCCTCAATGAATGACATCCGTCATATCTGTCCAGAATGTGGCTTTGTGATAGGAATCTATTACACTTGAATGAACACCTCAATGGACAGTTCATTAACAATTCATTGTAATTAAACTTGTATTTTTGTCAATTGTAATTATTTTGGGCAAGATTTCAGAACGTTTAATTTTTTGGCTTGGGTTTTGTACCTAAACTTTCGACTATTTTTTGGCTCAGAAAGACAATAAAAATAAAGTTGTATTTTTTTTAGTTTTTTTTAACTTAAAATTTTGTAGTAAATAAGTACCTATTTAATGTAATTGTAATTAACCAGTTGACTGCCGCTCTATTTATATGGATATTGTTAACTTTAATTGGAATTAAAGTATAATAACTTGAGCCTTTAATGGTGGTGGTGATAGTGGTAATGGTTTTTCCATCAAAAGACTTAAAATTTTGACAAGAATGAGATGCAACAGGTGGTTTCTTTTGTCTCACAGCTATATGTATTTCTATGTTTTAATTGTAATTTTAATTGTTGGCCATCATGGTGTATTTGGGTCAGTTTCGTCGTCATCTTATGACAGCTCCGAGTCAGGTCATTGTAGGCGTAAGGTAACCAGTCAAGAATGCATAGGGATTCAAAACCACACTTGTTTTGGTGTCATACTACCATATACACATACATCAACTGAACTTGTTGCATTTAATCAAAGTATCAGCTTACATCAAATTCAGGTAACCTAATGTAAATAAAAAGTCTATTCAGTTTTGAAAAATCAAATTTTGGCATTAGTTTTGCAAGTGTATAGGTGCGAAAATGAAGTCAAATTTGGGTTTTTTAATGCTGAATTAAAAGGTTTTTTAAGGCCATTTTTTGCCATTTCTTTGCATAAAGATAGTCTTTAATTTAGCTCTGAAAACCCTAATTTTGCCTTCAGTTTGACAAGTAAATATTGGGAAACTGAGGACAAAATTGTCAAATTATTAGGAATTTTAGTGCTTATTAAATAATGAATATTAGATAAATATTATTTTAAATGGCCGGTTTTTAATCATTTGCTTTGCATTTTCTTTGTCATTTCTCAAAAGTTCTGAAAAACCGAATTTTGGCATCTGTTTTACAAATAGAAACATAGTGTGAAATTGAGGTCAAAACTTGATATTTATATTTAGGTATGTGCTTGTTACATATATAAGTATGTATAAATGTATCATGGTTAAAAATATTTCTTGTTTCAAGTTTTTTAATGTATTTTTTTTGTTTGCAGAATGAATTGAGGAAATGGGAGAGCCTTCGTCACGTACCGAAATGCTGGGCGCTGATACAACCTTTACTTTGTTCTTTTTATTTTCCTAAATGTCATGAAGGTTACATTGACCTACCATCAATGGTTTGTTATTTTATTTTATATCAATTAAGTATCTATTTCTTTTTAAAATGTCCAATTTTGTATTTTTGTATCAGGAAATCTGTAAGAGGTCTAAAAATCCTTGTAAAGTTGTAGCTGAAGCATTAAGAATGGAATGGCCCCCATTTTTTAAGTGTGACAATTTCCCAGCTAACTGTAAAAATGATTTACCAGAATTAAAATATAATACAACACCAATTTGTATGAACCCAATGATTGAGATACAGAATGATTTTAATAACTATAATGGCTTTGAAGGATGTGCTTTACGTTGTCAAGATCCTATTTTTACCAAAGAAGATCATGAACACGCAACTAAATCAATAGTTGTCATTGGGACTGGAACATTTTGTATACTTTCATTTGTTGTTATTACATTTCTCTTGGATTGGAAATCAAGCAAAGGATACCCATCAGTTATTATATTTTACATTAATCTGTGTTATCTATTTGCTACTGCTGGATGGTTAATACAATTCTTGCCTAATACAAAGGAGGATGTTATTTGTAGAAAGGATTCTACAATTCGAAGAGAAGAACCAGCGTAAGTACCGACTATATTTAAGTTTACTATGTATTGTACTTATTTAGTAATTTGTCATTTTGTGTTTGGGTTTGCTGGATTTTTTTTTGCTTTATTTTTTTTAGTAAAAATCAAAACTTTCTTTGTACATTGGTGTACATACTTATTCACTTTTTTTCAAATGCTGCAATTTGTTGGCTTATTGTGTTTTCGTATGTTTGGAACTTAACTTGTAATGCAATAGGTAAGGATTTTTTTGTGTTGTATTTGTATGCTTTAAAATTTTAAGCTAAATTTTAAAGCTAAATTTGAAGCTAAATTTTAAATGATTTAACTCGATGTTTTTTATGATTTTAGGAAGGATAAGAGAAAGAATTGAAAAGCAAGCATTTACCTTTCATTGTTTTTCATGGGGATGTCCTGCAATATTGGTGATGCTTAATTGGAATTTGGGGAAGGTAAGCTATTAACTTTAACGATAACAAATAGTAGATACGAGTATAATCGTTTCTTATTTTATTTTTTCTTAATTACTACTAGATTGATGCTGATAGTATTACAGGTGTATGTTATGTCGGAAATGATTTGAAATCAAGATTAATTTTTGTGATTATTCCAATTTGCATTGGATTTATTTTAATTTGTGCCAATTTTATTCGAGGAATCATAAGATTATTTACTGTCAGTAATACTTCATCAGGTAAATAATTTCTTACTACCAGTGTAATACAAATTACAATGCAAATATCTAATAAGATGAGACTGAATACCAATATTTTCATACTATTTCAGATTTCATCACACCAAAAGCAAGAGAAGAAATCAAATCGAATACATTTCGTTTTATTACATTCACTATATTGTCCACTTTTGTTGTCATCACATATCTATTTTTACAATTTTATCAACTACAGCATATGGACACTTGGCAAAAAGAATTTCGTGAAAAGATTTTGTAAGTTTGATTGAGTTTTAAATTTTAATCCAGGAGTTAATCAAAGCTAATTTTAATACACTTGTTTTTTTAGATGTCATTTGAATCTTAATAGTATGACTGAATGTGAAAATGGTAATATTCCAAATGTCTCGATTGTTGTTTGGGTAAGTAATTTTTACATAAATTACCTATCATTTCAAATTACTGAAAATTTTTTAATTCACTTTAGCTTTCAATGATGTTCTTTTTTGGTGGAATTTTAACATCTTCATGGACATGGACAATGGCAAGTTTAAGAATATGGCAACGTGTTTCTTGCTGTTCACCAGATATAGATACAAACAATGTGGAAAATGGAAATCCTCAAATACAAAAGCATAAAATGATCTCAAAAGCATTTGCAAAACGTCATCAACTCCCAGGTCGTCTAAGTATTAGTTTATGTTCAACTCATGAAGATCCTGTCGGTTTAAACAAACTTTTAGATCCATTGCAACAGGATGAAAATAATATGAAAGAATCAGATGCTAGTAGTGAATGGGCAGCTGCATTGCCACATCTTATTGCAAGGTAAAGGGATACCTACTCGTATTTCAAAGTTTTAATGTTAAATACATACTCTATTATATTTATATGTACGAATAATTTATTAACTCTCAATTTTGCTTTCGATTTAGAAGAGGAGGGATAATTCCTCCACATTCAAGTAATTCTTGCCTTAGTGAGACTTCTAGCCAAACTGCAGTTCGATATTTGAATCATGAAGAAAGAGCTGAATATAAGCGGTACATTTACAAAATTTACCTAACCTAGTTTTTATTTTACTGTTAATTTTTCTAATCCTTTTTTGTAGTAATCGAAGACGAGACTGGTTTCGAATGGGTAGGAAAAAACTTTGGAATCGAAGAGGTCATGGTAGCTCAAGTTCTTTAGAGAGCAATCCGCCATCACAGGTATTATAAATTAAAAAATATAAGCTCTGATTGAATTGTAAAATGTACGTAGTACGTACTTTAATGTTTTTTTTTCTTTTTTCAAAGATTTTGCCAGCAATAACTGCGCTTATTAGAAAAAGTACAATGGTTGAAAAAAATACCCAAACAAGTTTTGAATTTTTAAATAATATAACTGCAATGACAATGGTTGACAAATCAATGCAATCAAGCTTGCCCAAGTTGCACGAAATCGGAACTCAAACTAAAAAGTCTGCCACAAAGAAAAAGAAGACTGAAAATGTTGATAAGAATGCTGATGTACTCAAGTTTTTAACTTCAAACTAGCAATCTCCGATCTGAATTATATTTATCTTATAATTATCCGATACTAGATAGATTTTAGATAGAACTTGAACGAAGAAAGACTGTTTTTTTTTATCTTAGGTACCTACCTATCTTTTATTTCAACAATCAATCACAATCGAGTATTATTTAAAATTTAAGTTAAATTATGATTATGATATAAGACTATCAGTTTGTGACCAAGCATTTTAAAATTAACTGTACTGAACTTACGTAGATATAAAGTATTAGTAGGCGTATACATTGACCTAGTTGTATATATTATATCTACATAAGTTACTTTTGTTTAATTTTAACCCTTTTACCACCATCGAGAGCTTCTTCTCGTTGTTTGTTTTTGTTTCCTCCTATAATCAAGAAACATGTAAATAATATTAGAATTTTTATACAATTTTATACAAGTATGACAAGACAATCTCAAAAATCGAGAAACTTAATGGTACTTACATTTTTTTTAGAAAACTTTTATACAGATAGAGGTATTATATGTAGGTACTTACTTTCATGAATAAAGTGACTTATAGAATAAATGACCCAGCAAAAAATGACCATGCTGCCAAGAAATAGTGAACGCCAAAGCAGGTTCATTTTGTCAAGCATAGGATAGGGCCATGTATCTTCCATCAGAGAGATCCTTAATTACCAAAAATATCGTATTTAAAAGAATGTTTAATAGGTTAAAAGTTAAATAGGTAGTTGAAAAAATAGATTTTTACCATGCTACATATCCAAGTGCTCCAGTAAATATAAGTTTAGAACCTTTTGAATACTTTGGGTAAATTCTTGCACCATAAGTAAATTCATAAAAAATGTACAGCATGTGAATGGAATGTAAAGCATGTTGAAACCACATTGGAAAAATGACTTTTGTTTGCGACTGCATCAACATCTCAGGTGCAAATAAAAAGAGTGGCCAAAAAGCCAAAAATACTACCTATATAAATAAAATAAAGATAGGTACATGAATTAGGAATGACATGTTTATATTCTCACAAAAAAAAAACTTACGAATCCAAGTGGCAAAATTAAGCTCGCAAAAATTGTGTCAAGAATCCTCATCTTGGCTGATATAGATTTAGGTAAGAGATCATCGATCATTGAAGCAGCATTAAAGGCAAGTTGTAGAGCCTAAAATGTAGAAAAATTTAAGACATTTAAGTGTCTATGTAATAATTAGGTCAGGTATACAGGTCAATTTTTAAGGTACCAAGTTCCAGATAGTCAAGTATTTCCATCGTCTAATCCCATTCAATTCGGCTTGAGTGAACATTTTTGGGTCACGTAATTTATAGAATTCAAAGTAAAATGTATATGAAAAGGCTGCAACAGCTGAGCTGTGAATCAGTAGGTTGTACTTGGACATCTTTTTGGTCACAAATTATAGGTCATTCATAGGTCAAAGTGTCCACAAAGTCCCTTTTATTTTATTGAATTGAGCCTGAACTCTGATCTGAACTCTGACTCTGAACTGAACCTGCCTGAACCAAAAAAGTACAAAAACAAAAAAGTAAGTAAAATGAATAATATTTAAGTAATTGAAAATCTTACCTTTATAGAAATATGTATCACAATTAAATGGCTGATTCTGATTCCATTATCAATTATCTAATCATCTTTATAATTATCTTTTATTGACTTAAAAATTAAAAATGATAAAAAAAATTAATTGATGATTTTTAGAAAAACTTCCAGTTCAAGAAATCTGATTGACTTGAATAAGCCATCTATTACCATCAAATTATTTAGGAGGGATTTCGGCAAAAATCTTGGACTTGATTTTTTTGATTGTCTCTTTTCCTTTTTCCTTTTTCCTGTTTCCTTTATTTTGTATTTCATTTTCTTAATTTTTGATTAATTTTAATTGCAATTAAATTGTCAGCAAACAATTGACGAGGAAAATGGCTGTTGACCCAGAAAACGATAGAACTCAATTTGACATCCAACGTCAATATGCAGAATTTCTTGAGGATAGTGTAAGTTATTATTTGTCTTGTCTCTTTACTCTTTGATTATTGATTTGACTTTGACTCTTTTTTTGTTGGTCTAGTCTACTATCTGTATATGTATGTATATGACTTACTCGTATTTTTTGTTAGTTAAATTCAGCTCTGAAAAATTATATTTTGGCCATTTTTTACATAATTACATTATATAATATATTTACTGTTAAAATAGGGGCCTATTGCATATCTATTGTTTTTCAGTTATGAAGTTTATTAGCTACATAAATAATAGCATGCATCATGCATGCATACTTATGATTAGTAATTTAACATATTAATATTAATTAATTAATTCAAGTCTGAAAAACCAGACTTTGACCTCGATTTTACATGTATTTACTCGTAAAATTGAGCCCTTTATTTGTCTGATTTTTTCAGAAATTACTGAAATTACTGTATTTTGTCATTATTGTTCTCTATGAATGCCTTATAGCCATAGCCTTTGTGAAATGTGAATGCAATGTAATTACCTAATCAGACTTTGTGGTTTTTTAATTACAGTCGGCTGATTTTTCGGGACCTGTATCTAACTATGACCTGATTAAGGATATGATAAGAAAGAAGCAAACGAGGGTGATTGTTAATGTTAACGATTTACGCAAAAAGAATTTAGATAGGTGTATGAGGTAAGTACCTTTTTATTATATTTAATTGAGTATTTTTTAGTGTCCTTTCCTTACTTAATTTTGCTTTATAATTAATTTTTTGATTTTGACAGATTGCTGGAGAATGGATTTGAAGAAATGCCATTGTTTAATAAAGCTTTGAGAGAAGTTGTTGCCTCAATTGATCAGGATTATGCTAAGGACCGTGAGGAATTTTACATTGGACTTGAGGGAAGTTTTGGAGCAAAGCACGTTACACCTAGAACTTTGACTTCAAGATATTTGGGAAATACTGTTTGTGTTGAAGGAATTGTGACTAAATGTAAGTTAGATTTTTTTTTACTAGCCATTAATAAGAATAATCTTTAATTTAATTGTTTTTATTTTATTAAGGCACTAGTGTTTGTCCAAAAGTTGTTCGGAGTGTTCATTATTGTCCAGCAACAAAAAAATCAATCGAAAGGCGCTATGCTGATACTTCAAGTTTTGATGTTGTTCCTACGGCTAATGTTTATCCAACGAAAGATGACGATGGAAATCTGTTAGAAACTGAATATGGGCTTTCAAAGTATAGAGATCATCAAACGGTTACATTGCAAGAGATGCCTGAAAGAGCTCCAACTGGACAGGTATTAACTAGTACCAATTTAAACAATGCGTGAAGGTCCAGTACAACAAAGTTCTAACAAAATCTTTTTATTTTTTTAGCTCCCGAGATCAGTTGACGTTGTGCTGGACAATGATCTTGTTGATATATGCAAGCCAGGAGATCGTATTTTAGTTATTGGAGTTTACCGTTGTCTCCCAGGCAAGCAGGGCGGTGTTACATCAGGTGTTTTTAAGTCTATTTTATTGGGAGTGCATATCCAATCACTTTCAAAAGAAGCAAATCTTGTTATTACCCATGATGATGTTAATGAATGTAAAAGATTTTCAAGAACACAAAATCGTAAGTTCAATACTAAATTCAAGTTTAATTTAAATATACATACTACTATAACTTTTACATTCAATAAATTATATACTAAAAGTTTATAATAATATAAGATAAAGCATAATAATTATTTATGATCTCCTTTTTATACAAATAGCATTCGAAGCTCTTGCAAGATCCTTAGCCCCGTCGATTCATGGGCTTGATTATGAGAAACAGGCCTTGTTATGCTTGTTACTTGGTGGTGTTGAGAAAAATTTGCCCAATGGTACAAGGTTGAGAGGTGATATTAACATTTTGTTAATTGGCGATCCTTCTGTAGGTAGGTGATGTTAATTTAATTAGAAAACTCGCAATTTATTTCATTTTTAATCTTTTAATAATTTTTAAATTTTTACTTTTAGCAAAATCACAGATGTTAAGATATGCTTCAAATATTGGGCCAAGGGTTGTAATGACCACTGGTCGTGGTTCATCAGGCGTAGGTCTTACAGCTGGTAAGGAACTTACCTAACTATTGATTCCATATAAATACATATACACTTGTTTCCCATTGCCTAGGCTTTTTCTTTTTACTATTGATTGTACTGATATCATACAGAACAGATAGTCTAATTTTATTATATTTTAAGCTGTTACAACCGATTTTGAAACTGGGGAGAGAAGACTTGAAGCTGGTGAGTTATTTGAATTTAAAAAATAGACTGAAGAAATACATTTCGGAGAGTTTAACGATTTTTTTATTTCTACAGGTGCTATGGTCTTGGCCGATCGAGGTGTCGTTTGCATTGATGAATTTGACAAAATGAGTGATTCTGATAGAACGGCTATACACGAAGTTATGGAACAAGGTCGTGTTACAATTTCTAAGGCAGGAATTCATGCAAGATTAAATGCCAGAACATCAGTTTTAGCTGCTGCAAATCCAATTATGGGCAGATACGATGATTTTAAATCTCCAATGGAAAATATTGCCCTTCAAGATTCACTTTTGTCACGTTTTGATTTACTCTTCATTATACAGGATAAAAATGATAAAGATCATGATAGAAAAGGTGAGTTTCTTAACTTTTCAATTCGCTGATACATACATAAAAATGAGTACATTATATTATAGTTGTCAAATTATAATTATCTTATAATAATTTGATTATAATTTTTAAATTTTATAGTTGCTGACCATGTTCTTCGAATGAATAGATATCGAGCTCCAAATGAGCAAGATGGGGACGCAACTCCACTTTTTACAACTGATATGAGCTTCAGCACAAGAGTTGAAACCGATAAGGAAAATGTAACTAAATCAAAAGTTTATGAAAAACATAATCCATTACTTCATGGTAGAACTCGTACGAAATTATTGTCAATGGATTTTATCAAAAAATATATCCATATAGCAAAAATTGTGAAGCCAGTTCTTACACCTGAAGCATCACAAATAATTTCCGATGAATACGGAAAACTTCGTGCAAATGAGGCAAATGTGAGTGGTAAGAGTAAGTCTACAACAGATACTGAAAAAAGAACCGAAAGAACTGAACCTATAACAGCTCGTACTTTGGAAACATTAATTCGTTTAAGTACAGCACATGCACGAGCAAGGATGTCAAAAAAGATTGAGAAAAAAGATTGTCTAGCAATAATTGAAATAGTTAGATATGCTCTATTTAAAGAAGTTCGGGAAAAAAAGAAGAAACGAGCTGCACATTCTGATTCGGAAGATGATGCCGTTGAAGAAGAAGAAATGGAATTTGAGGAAGGAGAAAATGGAGCTGAGGATGCTCCTGAAGGTACTCAAACTCAAAGTGATAAAAGAAAATCGAAAAGAGCACGATTTGAAGATGATACTGATACTACTGCAGCTGAATCGATGGATATTGATTCAAGTGAACTGACTTCAGCAACAATAGTTCAAGCCCCTGCTCTTGATCCAGCTAGGTAAATACCATAATCATAAATTGTACCAAGAGCTAAATTTTTTCATATAATTTTATGTACGTATTTCCCTAAAATTACTCTAGTAAAATTAATATTTGATTTTTGAAAACATTTTAGATTCACAAATTTCAAGAGCAGACTTTCGACTTTATTTGAAATGGAGAGACTTGAATCATTGGCCAGACCAACAATTGATGACTGGATGGTCAGAGAAGGTTTCACTTCTGAGGAAGTTGAAGCTGGAATTAAAGCACTTGAAGAGGAAAGTTTTGTCATGATTTCTGAGAACTTTATCTTTCTCATTTAAATTAATTTTGATTTTTTAAACATTTTACCTACTTATTTTATATTTTATACTCACTTTTACTATTTCATTTCAAAAAAAATTACGATTAGAACATTAACATCATTATTAATTTTAAATACTACATATTTTTAAAACGTAATTTTTTATGTCAAAACTCAAGCATTTTTTATACAATTTTATTTTAGGTACCTAAATAAAATAAAAATTGATCTTTTTTATCTTAAAAAATTATGATCACTTTCACCTCACCTTGCTGTCAAAGTCAAGATTATTGTCTGTCTAGTCTAATACTATTGATTGTTGAAAGAATCCGTAGATCTGCTCTGCTGCATTTATTTAAAAAGAGACATCAAAATGTTTTTTAAGTTAAATTTTATCAAATTCAATAAATATTATAAAGTATTGAACTGAACTCGTGTCTAGAGTTTAGTTTTAGATTGACACTCCTTGTCCTTTATTTATATTTAAGTAGGGTACATTATTGTGCCCAGGTAAGGTTTTTCAAAGCTGAGATAAATAGAAATTGAATTGATTGAATTGAATACAATAAATATCATTTTATCCCAAAAATACAAAAATCACTTTACCTAGGACCTAGACCTAGAGAGCTATGATAAAAATTTCACAAAATCACGCACGAATTTGTTCAAAAAGTTTTGAGCAGCAACAATGCAATGCAAGTCGAAAAAATAAAATTACAAAATCAAACAAAAACTACTTCATTTTTAATTTTACGATACAAATTGCAATTAAAATTATATACAAATCATCTACTTGTAAATTGTAATTAAAAAATTCTAAATTAAAGTTTAATTGGATTACACTACAATCTACAATTACTTGACTGAGAATTCTAATCGTAATCGTAAGTCCAGTCCAGGCCAAAATATTCGACCACAAGATTTCAATCGTTTCGTTATCGTAATTTTAATAAATTAGAGGTAGTAGGTATGTAATATAATTATAGTTTAGTTAAATTAGGGTACATAGATTATACTTTTTTACTTTTATAATGCATAAAATAATTTATAATTTTCCAATTTAATTGCTTTATTTCTAGGTACTATCGAGCTTACTTATTGAGATTGAGAACTTGATCCGATGAACAAAAATTATGGAATTAAGGTCAAGGAGAACTTCATTGAAGCAGCCATTGTCTTCGTCGTTTTCATCAAAATCAGCTGATTCTGGAAATGCAAGTTCAACATCAGGAGCAGGTGTTGGAGAAAATACCCATTTTACAAACTTACTATACAGACCAAGAAGACCATCACGTCCAGATAACTACACAGATTCAGATTTCCTTGACTCTTTACTTTTAAATCCGAACAAGCAACAATGGTCCATTTTTGACTCAGCACTCAAGTCATCCCGGGTTGCACTCCAAGTATGTTCAAGTGTAATATTCCTAACTGCATTCTGTCATCTTTCATCAGGTGTCTTGAAACCAGCTTTATTAATATCCTTATCTTCTGGATCTACATTACTCGGATATATAATTTATCAAGTGTACAGTTTCTGGCCATTAGATAAGGGATTCTTACATGTCCTTTATAATCTTCAAAAAGAACATGTGAGGGTGACGATACTGTATTTAATCTTCTCTTATCAATTAGCACCTGTTCTAAGGACATTAATGGACACAATCAGGTACTATATTTATATTACAAAAAATTAGGTTACAGAATATTTACCTATACATAATCAATTTTTTTCTAATTGTTCTTTCATTTTTATTTTTCTTTAGTACGGATACAATTTATGCTTGTTCAGCTATAATGCTCCTTGTTCATCTATTTAGCTCTGATTATGGCCTATCAAATGGATTTCTTGTGTCAAGGACTATCTCGGTGAATTGTGCTGTCATAGGCTCCATTTACCTAACATCAAGAATGTCAACAAATGAACAATCTTTTGCTCTGCTAACCCTAGCTGTTCAAACATTCCTTCTATTTCCTATTTTTTCCAAATGTATATGGGACTCGACAGTGGGTTTATTTATAATTATTTTAACCACCGCAATTGGAACAATGTCAGTGTCTACAAACTTCTTTTTATATTTTACAATTGTAATGTTTTTCATAATTATGATCCTACCTATGATATTTATTGTTTCGCTCAAGTTTAAATATAATATTTATGGACCATGGGACGAAGCGATTGTTAAAAAT
>JAQIXA010000898.1:0-32329 GCA_034699045.1 Nanhermannia cf. coronata Gr-Ori-00579
TTATAATAATAAATAATAATAAATAATAAATAATAAATATTTAAGTTATTTTAAAAATAAAAGAATATAAAATCATGATAATAATTTATACAAAATTGTATCCAAATTTTATGATAATTTTCCAAAATGAATGCAACCGAGCTAATGAGCAGTCCAATACCAAGTAGAATGAATACTGAAAGAATATTCGTTTTGAGGCTTTGAGGTTTAAACAAGACCAAATTTCCTCTAAAAGGAATTTTTTTCTTATCAAATAGTTTTTCAATTCTTTTTTTCTCTTGAAATTGCAATTGGTTTTTATACAGTTGGTCCCAGATTTTGAAAATTCCAAAGTCAACAAACCATTGAACAATTTCCTTTAAAACTGAATAATATAGAAAATTTATACCAGAAAAATCACCCAAAATTGACTCTTGACCAAATTCAAAATTTATCTCTGGAAATTGATCTCTCAGTAGATTAAATGCATATGTTGTCTTTTCGTGATCGTTAAAAAGAGCAATTTTTTTCTTTGAACAAGTTAAAAAATCTGTCCAATCATATATTGATTCATATAAGAAATTTTGTTTCCAAATAAAAATGTAATTTTTTTCCAAGTTGGTCAAATTTATCAAATTTTCCCGAATCAAAATTTTTCTACACCTAAAACAATATTGATGAGTGGCATTATGAGGGATAATTTCACAATACGGATCATTAAAATCTGCATATCCAAATGAATTTGTGGGAAAGGGGAGTTTACAATGATTGTTGATAGTGTATTTATACAAAGCGGTTATATTTATCAAGATAATTCCTTTTTCTGTCAAAATTCTTTCCATGTTCTTGGTCAAATTGGGCATTCCAAATGAGAGAGCAAATTTTTCATAGAGAGCATATTTGTGTTTTTTGAGGTCTTCGAATGATTGTGCCTTTTTCACATGGATTGGAGCCACTAGCTGGGTCGTTACAAAACTTCGGTATCCATTTGATATGACAATTGAGGCTAAAAGTAGACCAGTTAATGACAAAACGACCCACAAGTGTCTATTGATTCTTGTCAAATTTCGATTTTGAACCAAATCGGAACCCTGTTCCAGGAAAATGGCATATAGAGACAGAGTTTTCCTCTCCCAGTTCAATTCCTCACGAATTCCTCCTGTTATATAAATATATATAGGTATAAAAACAGTAGATAGATATAGGATTTAAATAAAACGGTTTTTTCCTCACACTTTAAGAATATGTACAAGAAAATTTATATATCTAAATGTAATTTAGTTTTAATATTTCTTATTTTATTAAATACAAAATATTTGAAATTTAAATGACTTTTTTATTTAATTTGTGGAAAGATCAGATACGCGGTTCGGCTGTAGATGCGTGTATAGAGGACATACAGATAGACTGACGTTATAAGCCCAATTTTCCCAATTTGTTTAGGCTAACAATATAATAATTAATAACTAACATAATTTTTATCAAAATTACAGAGCAACTATATAGCAAATTATCAATCAAATCAGAAATATTATTTTTTCAAAAAAAATTGTAAAAGTAACATTTCTATGTTATATGGTAGGGTATATGGTATGAGACAATTATATATTGCAAAATTGTCTGTTTGGCATGGTGATACATAATATATGTAGCTCTTTCTACTTGTTCAATTTTCGTGTGTCACACACAAAAAATGCATCTTATAGATTTTCCGCAATGTGGGCTCAATATTCCAAATATTGAAATTTTTCAAGTGAATATTCTCAATCATTTTCTTTGTATGTAATTGTCTCGTAATATAAACTTATTGCCATTTGTCATGTTCTTTTGCAAGTACATATCTATTTTGCCAAAAATAATAATGTTTGCCCCAGTTTGAATTTGTATTTCTTTTTGTTAATGGGTTTTATAAGAGTTGTAACGCAACACTTTTTGATATGTGTCTTTAGATTACTCATAAGATTAGTTTAGACTATTTGGTCAAATATGACCATATCGTTTTAATACATATTAAGATTTCCGATTTGTAAATAGAAAACAACAAGAGTTAATAATAAAGCTTTTATAACCTTTGATAAACTGTGACATAAATGTCCAAAAGCCCAAAACAGTCACAAATGAAAAAATCAAGAAAATCCAGCTGAGGTCATCTAGTGGGCTAATGAAAGCATACAAGGTAACGAAACTAGATGTTGATAGTGGATAGCATGTGAAAAACGTATGCTCATGCTTGTCAAAGTAGACAACGTTGTAACCTATCTCAGTAAATCAGAAGTTAAGATCGCCTCTCAAAAATCTCAGCCCCTCACACACCCTCAGTCCATTGCTTCCAAATCGTAGCCCCTCAGTCAGATAATATGATATTTTAAAATGTTGAAGATCCAGAATTTCGGTAATTTGACCATATTTAATTCCATGATACATATTTTAAAATTAGTATATTTGACCTTTAAAAGTTTTCAAATCTCGGAAATTCGGGATTATCAACATTTTAAAATATTTTTTTATCTACGATTTCGAAGCAATTGGACTGAGGGTCTTTGAGGCGCTGGCACTGGCGCTGAGATTTTTCGAGGGGTTAACTTAACTTCTCCCTCAGTATAATGCATTCCATATAGGAATGTAAAGTATTCCTTAGAATCATGAAGGTCCATAATAAAGGTTTGATTCGAGACAAATGACACGTTTGAATATTTTTTATTAAAATAATGCATAAAAATACATGTTCGTCGAACATATATAGACTCGTCAGTCTCAAGTTTTCTCAAAATCCAATTGAAATCTCTCATTTCTCCAGAACATGATCGACGTCTATGAAATACAAATAAAGGATCCACAAATTTTGAATAAAAAGTATTTGAGAAATCTTTGAATTGTTCTTCATTTTCAATTTCAAAAGTGTAAATCAATTTAGATTTGCAACGTGTGCAAATTATTTCAAATTTTTCAACAGTATAATATAAGTTATAATATTTGACAAGAATATTAGTATTCAAATTTTTATCATTTCGAGTTTTTGATATGGTCAAAAGAAATGTTTTGTCGCAAGATCTACCATACTCGTATATACGGTTGAATGTATGCATAGTTAAAATATTTAAAGTGTTGAAAATGCATCTTGTATCTTGGTAAGGTGAGATTGTATAATTTCCTGATTTGTGTAATTTTGAGATAAAATCCCACTGGTTTGTAGATAAAAATAACCTTGAGAGACAATAATGAGATTTTTTTCGTTTATAACGAAAATAATGAGGATATTTTAAAAGTATTTCACTTTCTTGGATAATTTTAGTATAGATAGTATAGGGGCTTGAGATTTTATTATAAACATTTTCCATTTTTATTATGTTATAATTGATAAAAATTTCTAATGAACAATTAGCAAAATATTGTAAATGATTGCTTAGACCAACAAATTCAACAGATTCGGATGAAAATACAATAGATATTTGACAAATTATCAAGAAAACAAGTGATATTTTCATTTTAGAAATTTTTTTTTTCAAAAAAAAATCAAATTTTTAATGCTTAGAATGCTCAGAATACATACACTGAGTTTTTTAGAGAGGTGTCTCAATAATGTGAATGTGAATTAATTAAATATTGAAGTGCTCATTTTATATTACCTTTTTTATATAACTATGTATATAACGTCAAATTTGTGCCTTCTAACCGAAATTTAATTTTTGGATATACGACGATTATCCGATCGGATTCGGATAAAACTATAACCCTATGGATGAGTGTTTTCGGTTAAGTAAATTATTTCTTTTTTAAATAATTTTTTCAATACTTTTAATATAAACAAAAAAAGGACAAAATATTTTGACTTTTTTTACCAAAAATTTCGTCAAAAAATTATGTATTTAGAAAAAATATTTTTTCATTTGTTTTGTGCAAATTTTATGTTAAAAAAAACTATGTATTTAAGTATGACTTAAGATTAAAGTCACCCCTAAATCGACTCTTTTTGACCCCAAATCGACTTTTTTTGACCCCAGATTATTTTCACCCCAAAAAGGATCAAACTCACCCCTATTAAGTTAAATCAAACCCAGGCATAAAAATACTTAAAAAAGCATAATTTCCTTAACTCTATATATTGAAATTAAGAAATAAGGACATGTCAAACTCTATGCAATAGTTAAAAAACTCACATTCATAAATCAGTCTGAATGGTAATTTACAAATATTTTGCCCTATTTTTTGAAACTTTAAAATGAGCTCAGAAATGTTAAGTTATTATAGCTCAGAAGAGAGTGATTTGAGAATAACCGAAAATACTGTAAATATTGTTAAAACAAAAAGAGGTTGAGGACTAGATTGGGATCAAGTTAGGAATTTTGACAACTTAACTTGTACAAAATCATCATTTAAAAGTGAAAACCAGTGGTGGCCACGGAGGAAATCAAAGACAGAATTGTCAGAAAAGCTGTTTATGACTGTAGAAATTCGAGAAAATATCCTGCAAAGTTATATTTGCAAATCAATTCTACAAGCCACGATGTTATATTACCCCGTGGCCGACCTTCAAAAGCAAGAAAAACACTTCTTATTCAGTAGGGTAATTTAAAATTCCAAAATTTCTTGTAGTAATTCTAATGTATAGGTATATAATTTTGACTGTCATTTTTTTTTATTGCAAAATTTGATCTAAACAAAAATAAAATATTAATTTGCATATCAAAACTAATCTTTTCTGAGCTATAATAACTTAACATTTCTGAGCTCATTTTAAAGAAATTTCAAAAAATAGGGTAAAATATTTGTAAATTACCATTCAGACTGACTCAAGATTTATGAATGTGAGTTTTTTAACTATTGCATAGAGTTTGACATGTCCTTATTTCTTAATTTCAATAATAATAGATATATAGAAATAATAAAATTATGCTTTTTTAAGTAATTTTATGCCTGGGTTTGATTTAGCTTAATAGGAGTGAGTTTGATCCTTTTGGGGTGAAAATAAAACTAATTTGGGGTGAAAATAATCTGGGGTCAAAAAAAGTCGATTTGGGATCAAAAAGAGTCGAATTAGGGGTGACTTTAAATCGGAGCCATTTTAATTTAATTAATTGTTAAGATTTTTGAAATATATTATGTATTTGAATATAAAAATTTAATCGTGCAAAAAGATATCTATGGGGTTATGGTTATACGATAATGAGCTTTCTTGCCATTATATGAGGTTTAACATGCAAAGGTCTGAAAGCCTAATAATCATTTGGCTTTAAATAGAGAAATGGCTACCCTAACTAATAGTAATTTAGTAATTTTGGCATTTGAAATATGCAAGGTTTAAGAATATCAAAATAAATATTTTTAGTCTTTTAAAGGCAAAGTACACATATTCGCCCCTGAGGCCTTAAATATGACCCAATAGAAAGGCCAGAATGCCCATTATAACCCGAAGATCCTTTGGAAAATTTTAAGGGCATAAGAATATAGCGGAAATTGAAATTATTTGAATATTTTTAAAACATAATTTGGAGGTCCTTTCTCACATTATTAAATTTCCCTAAACCTAAAGATACTTTTTACAAAATTAAGAATACTTTTTAGCGGTTTATATACAAGTTTCACTGTAGATTCATATCCTACAAAATATGAACATATCTTTTAAATACGTAGTATTTAAAATTTTCAATGAGTCTAGTCATTCATAATTATAATTAAAAAAGTTAATTCATCACAAATTATATTACGACTCAAGATCAGATGCATAATAAGCGAAATAATATATTATCTAATTTTTTAAATTTAATTTAATTCATTAAAAATCTCAACTATAATTAAATTTAATAATTTTAAATTGGTGGGATATTTCAATTATACATAATACATAATACATAATACATAATTATAATTAATATTGCAACATTGCAGCGTTTTTAATACTACTTATAAAATAAAAATGATAATCTTATCTCACTCAAAAGTAAGTATTATAAGTATCTTGTTTTTATATATTATATGTAATGTAGTTAAATATTAAAATAAATTTTTTCCAACTCATCAGCATATGTTTTTATCCTTAGTTATAGTTTGAAAGTATCTAAAGTACAGTAAAATCATTATCTCATTATTTATTTATATAAGATAATATACCTAGATAGGTCTGACACAAATTTTTATTTTTACATAGCCTATTTGTACTATATATACCGGGTGATTCAGATCTGACGCACAAAAACAAATTTTTTCAGAAAAACGTATATTTCCCCTATTTCTGAGAATACTTGGAAAAAACGAATGGTAATCTCTATAAGAATTCATATGAATTTTATAAAGGGCCATTTCTCTGTATATATCTATAATATAAAAGTTGTCAAATTACCAAAGGGCTCTCTCTTTTACAGTGAAATCTCGATATAAGACTAAAATTAGTCTTTCCTTTATACCGGCTACGACTTAAGGGGCTACCAGCATAGCACCTAAAGTCTAAATTCTGCCACATGTTATCAAATTGTATTTTTATTTCCACAGATTAAGACGAAATCTATTTAAGTACTCCATGTAGAGACTTGAAACTTTTTTTAGTATGTCCGTAGACACATTTTAAAGCTATTTGCTGAAAAAAAACTATTTATAAATGCTCAGGAACAATGTAAAAAACAAAAAGTTTTTGCTCTTCTTTTTTACTTTTTTTTACATTGTTCCTGAGCATTTATAAATAGTTTTTTTTCCGCAAATAGCTTTAAAATGTGTCTACGGAAATAATAAAAAAAGTTTCAAGTCTCTACGTGGAGTACTTAAAGAGATTTTGTCCTCATCTGTGGAAGTAAAAATGCCTTTTGATAACATGTGGCAGAATTTAGACTTTAGGTGTCTGTAACAAGGGCCTTAAACTTAATTCCTTTATATCGTTCATTATATGTTTTTAAAAATTCCTTATATAAGAACATGTTTTAGTTTAATACTGAATATTGGCCTAATTAAGCAGAGCTAATTTTATTTTTACAATACAGAGATTTCTTTCATTTATAAAGGCCGTTATAGAGAAGGTTCATTTGTACTGGTATTGTTTTTGATTTTATTCAAGTGTCTAAATATCTCATTAAACAAAGATCTGCCGATATCGACACTATATAAATAAACAATCTTGACTAATCTTAACTAAATAAAATTATCTTAAATATCGTAGAATAATACATATCTTGAATAACATAAAAATTACTAATATATCCTTCCTTGATCCAGTCAAGGATCAAGTCATGGATATTGATGATCCTTGACCATTTTTGAGTATAAAGTGATTGTGACTTTTGATACGAGTAGTCTTGGAATTGAATTCCATAAAAGTGCACATCTATACCATATTGATTTTTTGAAAATTTGTGACTTACAGATATTCTATATGTGTAGGTATACGAGTAGTAAATAATGGCAAAGATCTGGATCTCTATCATTTTGCTAGGTTAGGATTTTTTTAAATTGGGTTTATTTCATAGAGAGGTAAAGTTATACCTAAAATATAAGGGACAAATTCAACTAAAATTGAGATGAGGTTAAATCAGAGTTTTTTGATAAATTTACAAATTTCCAAATTCTTTGCTATTTTTACTGGATTTTTGAAAATTCTACGAAATTTTGTCATGATTCTTCAAATCTGAATTACCCTGTATTGTATATCTAAATGAATTAGATTACCAATATACACATAAGTACACTAACATAAAATATTTAATACCCATTTACAAAATAACTTTTATAAATTATTTTTATAGCATAATACTAATATACGGGGACAAGTGTTAAAAATAATAAATTTTTGAATATTTTAGATTTTCATGGACTCTAGAAATGTGCTTGATTTAAGGTTCAGTCAACCATTTGCTCAAAATTTCACTCATTCTCAAGTGCTTGATAAAATTACGTCTAAATTATTGAGCAAAAATTCAAATCATCCGCTTCCGTCTGAAGAAATGAATCCGCTCAATCGTGCTACTACGGCCGCGGCCGCCTCAGAATATCCAAGAAATTATCAACCTTATCAAAATAATTTTGGAAATATAAATTTTATAAGATTTCAAGATAATCATTCAAGCTTAATTGAGAAATCTCAATTTATCATCAGACCACCAACTTGCTCACAATATAATAATTATTCGGCGGGAATTCAAAATAATTTACAGAGTCCGCCGCCTAATTTTGTACAACAATCGCAGCAACAGCAACAACAACAACAACAAAAACAACAACAACAAGAAAAATATCGACAACAATATCATCATCAACAACAACAAAAACAGCAGCAAAACAACAATTATAATTTAAGAATAGTTGAAAACCAAATTCCGCATGGTGAAAATTATCAAAGTTTTGAACGACAAAATGCTTCAAGTTATGAAATTCAAAAAGCTTCAAATTTTCGACAAAATCCTCCAAATTACCTACAAAAAAGTTCAAATTTTCGACAAAATGACCCAAATTACCAACAACAAAGCTCAAATTTACATAATGACCCAAATTTACCACAAAATCGTTCAAATTTTCGACAAAATGATCCAAATTACCAGCAAAAAAGCCCAGATTTTCGTAAAAATGACCCAAATTTACCACAAAATGGTTCAAATTTTCGACAAAATGACCCAAATTATCAGCAAAATGGTGCGAATTATCAACATAAAAGTCCAAATCCTCAGCAAAATGGTTTAAATTTAGGACCTTATCGATATATAAGTGATCCTGGAAATTTTGTAAATAATTCTCAAATATCCCCAAGCAGTTCAGAGCATTCTTTGAGGATAGTAGAGAATGAAGATAGCGGGAGTGAGACGACAGAATTTGATGAAGAACTTGCTGCTCAAAATCCATCAAAATCGGCTCCAATTCCAATTGAAAAAGATCGAAATTTCGATCATTTTCAAGGTTTAAAGAGAGGAAGAGGAAGACCACCAATTTATGGAAAGAGGCCGAATGAAGATCCAAAAAGTCAGGCAAGTTCAATTACAAAGAAAAAATACAAAATGTCGGACGGCATGGCATATTTTAATAGTACTTCAAATGGAACTCATGGAAAAAAGAAGAGAGGAAGGCCAAGGAAAGTGATTCAAATTGGTGAGAAATATTCAACGAAAAAATTTAAGGAAATTGAATCCAAATCAATTTATTCGGATATTTCCGAAGATGAAGTTATCCCGGCTAAAAAGGATAGGACATTAGTTGGAGGGTTTTCCTCGAGGTATGTTCCAGAAAATTATTCAAATTATTCAATTTATAATGGAAATAATATGAGGAGTGGAATAATTGTGGAGAATCCAGCAAAATTTACATCGAATCGGCTTGGAAATCATTCAAATATGAGTCGAAATATTGAAAATCCTTCAAATTTGAGTCAAAATCTTGAAAATCCTTCAAATTTGAGTCGAAATGTTGAAAATCCTTCAAATTTGAGTCGAAATCTTGAAAATCCTTCAAATTTGAGTCGAAATCTTGAAAATCCTTCAAATTTGAATCGAAATCCATCAAATTTGGGCCAAATAACTGGGCAAAATGTATCAAATTTCGGACAGCAAACTTTTGAAACTTCATTTAGAAATCAACAAATTCCAAAAATTGTCAAGAATTTACCAAATACAAGTTCTAACAATGCGATGAATTCAAAGCAAACAAGTCCTACAATCGTAAAAAATCCTACAATATTTGCTTCGAATATTCAAAATCCATCAAATTTTAGCCCGAATGGTGGCCAAAATGTACACAATTTAGGTCTAAAAACTACAGTAACTCCAAGTAGTAAAAGTCCGAATATTGCTCAAAATGTATCTCAATTCAATACTTCAGTAGAAAATGCATATAAATTGAGTTATAAAACTATACCTGGACAAGCTGTATCAAATTTAGGAGTCAAAACTTATGAAAGAAAAAGTCCAAATAAATCTGGAAATGTTTCAAATTCAAATATTGCCAATTGTCAATGTTTAGTACCAAGCATCTCAAGTTCAATGTCATGTCATGTCAAAAATCTCATTAATCCATTACAAACAAGTCCCAAAATAGTTGAAAATCCAAGAATTGTAGAAAATCCATCGAAATTTCCACCACCACTTTTAAGTCCATCAATTTTAAATCCGAATATTAGCGAAAATTTATCAAATTTAAGACCAGGTACTATTGTAGCTCCAAATAGGAGTCCAACAATTGTTGAAAATACATCAAAATTTCATTCGAGTAAAGCTTTGAGTCCGCATACTGGAGAAATTGTATCAAATTTACTAAATTTTGCATCTTTATCAAGGATAAATCCGAAAATTGTCAAGAATCTATCATATATGAGTACAAGTCAGGAAATTGTCAATAATGAGGGAAATACAATTTTAAAAAATGTCATCAGGTCATCAGAGTCTGAAACAATTCCAAAAATTGTTGAAAATCAGTCAAGATCAAGCTCAAATTCTACTATTGTAGTTAATTCATCAAAATATACAGAGTCTCTTACAAGTCCAAATTTATTGAGTCCAAATATTAGAGAGATTGTTTCAAATACAAGTCCAAAAATTGTCAATTATGAACCAAATATGAGTTCAAAAAATGTCATAAATTCATCAAACATTTCAGAAACAAGTCATAAAATTGTTGAAAATCAGTCAAGATTAAGTCCAACAATTGTAGATAATCCAGCAAAATCAAAATATACAGAGTCTCTTAGAAATCCATCTTTATTGAGTTCAAAGAATGGAGAAATTGAATCAAATTTAGGAAAAACTACTCAAATTTCATCAAGAATAAGTCCAAAAACAGGAGAAAATTTATCAAATTTAAGTTCAAAAATTGCCAGCAATTCATCAGATATTTCAAGTCCTAAAATTGTTGAAAATCAGCCAAAATCAAGCTCAAGTCTAATAATTGAAGAGGATCCTTCAAAATATACAGAGATTTGTGCAAGTCCATCCTTATTGAGTCAGAAAACTGGAGAAATTGAATCGGATTTAGAAAAAAACGATCTAACATCACGAATATGCCCAGACATTGTCAATAATTTACAAAATACGAGTTCAAAAAATGTCATAAATTCATCAGAAACAAGTTCTAAAATTGTTGAAAGTCAACCAAGATTAAGCTCAAGTGCGACAATTGTAGAAAATCCATCAAAATCAAAATATACTGCAGAGTCTCTTGTAAGACCGTTATTATTGAATGCTAAAACTGGAGAATTTGAATCAATAAATTTAGAAAAAACAGCTCTAATATCCTCAAGAATAAGTTCAGAAATAGAAGAAAATCTATCAAATACAAGTTCAAAAATTGTAAATATTGAACCAAATACAAGTTTAAAAAATAACAGTAATTCATCAGACATTTCAGAAAAAAGTCCTAAAATTGTTGAAAATCAGCCAAAATCCAGCTCAAATTCTACGATTGTAGAGAATTCATCTAAATATACAGAGTCTCCTATTAGTCCATTCTTATTGAGTTCAAAATCTGGAGATATTGAATCAAATTTAGAAAAAACTACACTAATTCCATCAAGAATAAGTCCAGAAATTGAAGAAAATCTATCAAATAAAAGTTCAAAAATTGTCAGCAATTCAACAGGGATTTCAGAAACAAGTCTTAAAATTATAAGCTCAAGTCCGATAATTGAAGAGGATCCCTCAAAATATGCTGAGTCTCTTGAAAGTCCATCTTTATTGTGTCCGAAACCTGGAGAATTTGAATCAAATTTAGAAAAAGCTGTTTTAATTTTGTCAAGAATACGTCAAGAAAAAAGAGAAAATCTATCAAATACGTGTACAAGTTCAAAAATTATCAATTCTGAACCAAATACATCTTCAAAAAATGTCAGCAATTCATCAGACATTTCAGAAAAAAGTCCTAAAATTGTTGAAAATCAGCCAAAATCAAGCTCAAGGCCGAGAATTGAAAAGGATCCCTCAGAGTCTCTTGAAAATCTTGAAATTTCACCAACAATAAGCCCAAATATAGTCAAAAATCCATCAAGTCCAAATATTAACAATAACTTACAAACCTTAAGTTCGAAAAATATGATGAATTCACATGAAACAAGTGCTACAATTGAAGAAAATAATCCATTAAAATATACAGAGTCTCTAGAAAATCCACCAATATCGATTCCTAAAACTACGGAAAATTTATCAAATTTAGGACTTGAAACTACTACAACTTTATCAAGTACCCCTGTAAATCTGAGAATTTGCAAAAATACATTAATATCCTATTTCTCAGAGGAAAACTCAGAGGAAAATTCGACCGAATTAAGTGCAAAAATTGGAGAAATTGTATCAGATTTAGAAAAAGACGATTCAATATTGAGTCATAAAATGGACGAAAATGAAATTTGTCCAAAAATTGCCAATAATTTACCCAAAGAATGTTTTCAAAATGCCATGACATTGACACAACCGACTACACAAGTTGCTGAAAATCTGCCAAAATCAGGTATAAATCAAACAATTGGCGAAAATCCATCAAAATTATCATCGAATCTTGAAAATTCATCAAATTTGAACCAAAATTGTGATCAAAATGGACCAAATGAGAGTCTAAAAACTGTCGAAACTACAAGAACAAGCCTGGATATTGTCGATAATATATCAAAAGAGTCATCAAAATCAAGTCCGAATATTGTATCAAATTTAGGACTATGGCCAATTGTAATTTTAAAAAGATTAAGTCCTAAAATTATAAAAAAATGGAGTTCAAAATCTGTCAAAAAATCATCAAAACCAAGTACTAAAATTGTCAAAAATCTACGGAAAATTAGTCACGATATCATAGTAGAAAAATCTGTAGATTCTATAAAAATAGCCGAAAGTCTCAATACTATTCAAGATCTTTCACAAACAAGTCCTGAAAATTACGAAAATTCACCACCAAAATTAATGAAAGAGAATGTAGATAATCCATCAAGTACAAATATTTTTGAAAATCCTCCAAAATTACATCCAATGATTGATCAAATTCATCCTCTAAATTCACAAAAGTCTTTTGAAAAAGTTCAAAAAAATTTAAACCTAAATGCTCCAGAAATCTCCTCAAATCAATCAGAATCATCTTCAATATTAAATTCAGAAAATACAATTTATAATGATAATCAGTCAGAATCTTCTACTACTGATACTACTAATACAAATAATCCAAATATTTTTCAAAATTTAGAAAAAACTATGCCAAATCTTCAAATAAATGAACCAAAACCTGATGAAATACCCTGTAAATTAAAATCAAATTTTGTCTTAGCTGAATCGGTCAATTTTAGCAACGATGAATTACCTTTGGAAATTAGTGTAGAACCTTTAGATGACAATTGTCCTAAAGAAAATTTGGAAAATTTTGGATCTGATAAACCATGTAAAGAAATCGAAAATTCGGATATCGAGATGATTGATACACCAGAAGATATAGTATCGGATTTAGAATCAGATTATTCGGATTCAGACTCGGATTCTTCAGATGATGAAGGAGATTCAGAATTTTTCAATTTGGGTGCACTTTTATACCAAGATAAGGAATTTACGGATATTGACCTTTCAGTTGGGGATCAAATTTTCAAAGTTCATAGTGCTGTTTTAGCATGTAAGATTTTTAAATTATAAAAAATATTTTTAAAAAAATTAAATAAATAAATTGAAATTTTGACATATTTTTTCAGGTCAAAGTCCATTTTTCTCTAAATTTTTCAAGAAAAGCAAAGGAGAAAATTGTGAAATTTTGAACTTGTCTGATGTGAACCCCGAAATATTTCAATTAATTATAAATTTCATATACAAGGGTGAAATTCAAATCCTGAATAATAAAATCCTACTTGACATTCTGGAATTAGCGGATAAGTTTGAAATCAAGAAATTAACCGAGATTTGCAAATCCCAGCTTATGAATGTGGAGGATTTCGAACCTCAATTTGGAATCAAATTATTAGAAATTGGAGCCAGATACTCAGACTCTGATTATTTTCTTGATTCTATTTTACAGCTAGTTAAACCGTAAGTTATCAATTTATCAAAATTAAAAAATTTCACTTAATAACTGTTACTATTTAAAATTATCATTTTCTAAATTTTTATAGGATTTATAAGGAGATCAAAAAGCTACCAATTTGGAGAGAAATGGTCCAAGATGCAAAATTTGTCAAAGTTCTACAAAGACTTGTTTTTATCCTAGATACGTGATACCGCCTAATTTTGAAGAAAAATTTCAAAAAATTTGCAGGGTATCCTCGGGTTATAATGGATTTTCTATGAGGTTTAACATGCAAAGGCCTGGAAGCGGAATATACAATTTTTAGTTAATATACATATATATATATATTATTAGATTAGGTCAGGAGTATCTGTTGTATTTAAATTGTAAATTTTTTTCTATTAAATTGAATTACACTAAATGTAAGATTTTATTTGGTTTTGTAGTTAGGGTTAAGAACTATTTTTATATCATCTATTTCTATGTATATAAAGTATACAGGGTGTCTCAAAAGTAACCATGATATTCTACTAAAATGTTCGAGCCAAAATCCAATTTTTGATTTTGAAAAATTTTGTGTTTATTATGTGAATTCTCAAAATCAAATATTTCGCAATGCTATTTTAAATAGGATTTTGGACCTATAAAATATTTCCGTTTTTTGTCAATTTTGAGACACTCTGTATAGAATACTAAAATTTAAGTTTTTCAATGAATTAAAGAATAGTTTAAATAATAGGCATTTTGTAATAAAATTTATAAATATTTTAAATTATTAAGGTATAGCATTTGTATATATGTCTTTATGCTATTTAAGTTATAGGTTTTTGTAGTATTACAAATTAGGTGAATGGATATAATGTATAAAATGGAATATTGAGAAAGTTAAAATATTTTTTAAATTGTTTATTTTGTTTTAATAATAGGTAAAGGGTACTTAAGATACTCAAGGTTAAATTAGAAATAAATAGGCTTATTATTTATATTTCATATACATAAAAGTTCTCGAAATGGTTTGGAAGTTGATAATCTGTTTATTTGTATCTTTTGTACTCGTTTTTGGACAAAAAGAAGAGCAGGTGTCTTTAAACTGCTTAACTGATAATAAGGGTTCTTGTGCCAAATTGGGCAAACAATCCAGCGAGCTTTTTGATATCATCGATAATTGTGATATTAGTGAGCTTCGAAATATTACTACAAATACGGTATTCCATATAGAAATTTTAAAATTACAGAAAAGTATATATTTAGCTTATCAGTTGAACTCAGGGTTTGAATTAGGGTCAAACGGGGAATAAAAATTTCGCCTAAGTCACAAATCTTTTTTAAGGGGTCACATGCCATAGGTAGCCCCTAATGACCTTAGTATCCCCCATATCGGCCGACGTATAAAACTCAAAGGTGGCGCCACTATGTTACTTTTAATAGTAAATTTTGTGTACTCATACCTTTGTAATTTCTTTACTCTTTATTCAGTCCGAAAAAACCGATTTTCGGACTGAAGGAGTGACCCAGAGGTCAAACGAATGTGAAATTTGGAATCTCCATGTTTGAAAACCCCCAAAATCATTATTTAGAAGAAATAAATTCTCAATGTCAGGAATTTTAAAAAAGTGGGCTAAATTTACTTTCCCCATTTGACCCTAAGTCAAACCCTGGTTGAACTAGGTTAAATAAAACATATATGTTTTCGCCTACATTGCATTTAAAAATACATAAAAAGGGCCATAGTACCAGTCAAATCTGCCTGTCTATCAGAAGTATCATAATTACCACGTAAATTGAAATCGCTGACCAAAACTACTCGATCACATTATATTAAATAAAAAATATAATTTTAAATTACATATTAGTAAGCCTATAATCAATCAATAACAGGTAAACTTCTTTATGAGGTAGTTAGATTCTAAAATTTTATTTTATTAAGCTAATCATATTAGGTATAGGTAATATTATGTCAATTTTCAATAAATATTCTTTAGAAATATGGCCATTTTGAAGTGTCTCTTTATAAGATACAATTCTCTATAAGATAATATATTATGTTAAGATACTCTATAGATGTTTTCTGTACTTTACAAAGATTTATGGTTCATTTTTGGTTAAGATTTTAAACGACAAAAAATTTATTTGTTTTGCAGCCAGAGTTAATTAAAAGTTTTGGATATGGTGTCCAAACCCATAAGGTAATCTGCTAAAATATCTATTCTGGATTTGCGTATCTTCTACACAGGGTTGATCAAGATTATAGGCAGTGTAATTACTAATTACATTTAAATTTTAGTGTAAAAGACAAGATGATATATGTATTTTCAATTTAATCTACATTCTTGGTCGGTTGTTTCCTGGATTCAACGACTTCAAAAATTTTTGAAATATTAAAATCGGCTCATTCCTTCGCAAGTCAATGACTATCAGTATTTTTGAGATTATCCATTCTATAATCTTGATTAACCCTCAGTATCTACTATAGCTATAATACCGGCATATACAATAAGTATAATTTTAAATTTTTTAGTAATACTAGAGGTATATTTTCTCATTTTTCCAAAAAAATTGAAGGTTGTAACTCAAGATTACTATGTGCTAACAATGTACAGGATATTACCAGCAAATGCTTCAAAAAAAGATTATCAGAGTAGAAAAATGCCCGTTTTATTTATGCATGGTCTTTGTGTAGGGTAAATTTCAAGATTTCCAATTTTTGTAAAAAAATTTAAGAAACTTTTCTATATATAGTTCTAGTCATTGGTTCATAAATTCAAGAAAAAATAACCTTCCCTTAGAACTCGTAGACAGGGGATTTGACGTGTACATGGGTAAAATTATAAATTTAAATCAAATGTTTTAAAAATACAAATTTATAGGAAATAATAGAGGAACCACACACTCACAAACTCATTTAAAATACACGGTTGATGATGCCGAGTTTTGGGATTTTACGTATTAAATATTTATCAAAATTTTGATATTATTTTAAATTTTAACCTGTTTTTTTACTTGTAAAGTTGGCATGAAGTTGGTAAGAAAAATGAAATTTTATGATAATTTTAAGGATTTTTTTTTGAAATTTCTTACTTTAGCTATTTATGATATTCCCGCTAAAATTGACTATATCCTGAGTACAACAAAGAGGAAATTTCTAACTTATGTTTCATCATGTCAAAACGGGGGCTCGATTTTGGTTACTTTAGCAGGTAATAATAATATGTCAAAAATATTGGCAAGCATAAGGCAGTGCAAAGATAGCCCCTCAGATTATGGAAATGGGCCCATATACCTAAAGTCAAAATTCTGCCACATGTTATCAAATGGCCTTTTTAGGTGGATTTTAGTCGAAGATATCTATAAGTACTTAACTTAGAGACTTGAAACTTTTTTTATTATATTCGTAGGCACATTTTACACGGAAATGCTAGAATCCTTTTTAAATTATCAAGTCCTAAGTCCCAAGTACTTAAAAAACCTTTGCTTATATTTTATACTTTTTTTTACATCGTTCCTAAATTTTTATCCAAATTTTAATATAGAATTTCCGTGTAAAACGTGTCTACGGATATAATAAAAAAAAGTCTCTACGTGGAGTACTTAAAGAGATTACTTTCGACCAAATTCCAACCCCAAAAGGCCATTTGATATCATGTAGCTGTGGCAGAATTTAGACTTTAGGTGCATTGGACCTTAAGATGTACATATATTTAGTTTTTAGGCCTTTACTATGCTAAATAGTTATATAATGGCCTTTATACCCATTACTCAATATGACTCTAATGTTAAGATATCCTTTAATATGTTTTTTGAAAAAATATCTGAAATATTTTTTGTAGAAAGACCAGAATATAATGAAAAGGTGAAACTCGCAGTTGTTCTAACTCCATTGGTATATATGAGACATTCATCAGCTATGGAATATGTAAAAAATGAAAAATTCCTAATTTACAGACAAGTATTTATTCTATTAAGTTTTTGAAATCAATAATTTTTTAACAAAATATGATTTTTAGCCTATTTTAAAATTAAATGTGACTGATAATAGTAAGTACTCAGCTCGGGTGGATTGTAAGCCTGAAGTCGACAAACCAGAAAAAATGAGAGAAAAAATTAAAATTTGTGGGAAGTTTCTATTTGGCTTGAGTGGAATAAATCCGTGTGAAACTGAATGTAAAAGATTACCAACATATTTTATGTCAACTGAGCAAATGTCCATTTACACACTTCAACATTTCATTCAAAATTACCAAACTCGTCGGTTTTGTCCTTTTGATAGAAAATCTCTAAAAAGTAGACATTCTAGAAGTGTGGAAGAACCCATAGAAAATATTACAGAAACCAAATCTGGACATTATAAACCTCTTAATGGACAGCCTGAATATGATTTGTAAGATAAATTTTTAAATTATCCGCCTCCAAGTGAATAAATGTTATTATTTAAGGTCTAAAATCTCTACTAAAATAGCGCTTTACACAGCGGGAATGGATACAATGGCTGGGCCTAAAGTAAAATCGATCTGGAAACATTTTTGAAATTTTTGGCATTCTGTTTTCAAATGATTTTGACCTAAAATTCTTTGATATCTATACATATAGGATATCTAGATATAAAATTTCTGGTCGATATAATAACAGATTATGCTAAAATAGAAAGTCAAATTTAAAAAAAGTTTTGGAACTTCTAACTATCTCTAATCTGCTCAAATTTTTTTAATCACGACATTTTTAATTTATGAACTAAAATAATCACATTTTTAAGGACATGTTAGCATTAAAAATGCTTTTGAAAGCCAATGGAAATCTAGAAAATTATTTACATATTAGTGAATATATGCATTATGATGTAGTTCTGGGTATGACTGTTAAAGAACGGGTAAAAAACTACCTAATGTTAAAAAAACTGCATTTAAAAATTCAATTTTTTTAGGTCTGGGACAATTTAATTCCACAATTGGACAAAATGTCAGATTCTTCGATGGATAATAAACTTTTTTTGAATCCAAATCCAGATCGATTGAAAATAAAATCGTTAAGAAATATAATTCCTGATTTGGACATTCCACTTTTTGACCGAATTTTACCAATTAAATGTCCAATTCAGAATGAGAATTCTTGTGCTAATCTTGGATTAACCGTAATATTTCTTTATAACTATATAGATTAATCCAAGATTTGATAATTTTGGTATAAATTATCATATAAATAATTTTTTTCTAGTTGAATGAAATAATTGTCTTGTTTGGACCGGTAGATAATCCTGATACTAAGGCCAGAACAGTAATACAAATACAAAAATCAAACATTAGAGTCTAAATTTAAAATTTTTTAATTTTTGATATTTTTTTCAGGATGAAATTATTGAACAAGCTGGTACAATTTCTGATTTTAATGAAATTAAAAATCTACGGATTATAATTGGCTTTCTGGCCTATAAGATTTGGCATATGTATTGAATATTAATAGCATATTTTTATCAGGTTTCCAATATGAAGTTCACGAGAGCGGTATACTAACTATTTAATTATATTTTTGTAATTAATAACTATTATATTCTCTAATAATTAGTAAATTTTTATAGAAACTAATGATCAGTATTTACTTACATTATTTCGCATACCCCATGGTAATGGTAAACATTGGAAAGGAACCGATAGCAAAATTGCTCCCATACTTTTTCAAGTAATAAAACCAAAATAGGAATGATAAAACAATAATGGCTTGCTTCGCTCGCACGTTTAAAATTAGATAATTTTTTATAAATTTTTTTAATCAATTATATTTAGCATGGATTTATGGGTGCAAGGTAAACATAATTAAAGCATAATATAACCCATATTTCTAAATGGGTACTTTATAAAATGAAAAATCCTCAAATATAGTCATGATTGGGTCATTGGAGCTGATCGAAATAACTCATTGCGTATTTTATAAATTCTATTATGTATTAAAATTTTAAAATTTTGAAAATAATCTTTTTCTTAAGCTTATCTTATGGCAAATTTGGGATATGACGTAATTTTACGATACAAACTTATAATATCAGTATTCTGATATAATGTTTTCAATTTTTTTAAATTTAGGTTTGGATAGGTGTAATATTAAATAATCTATTTGTAATTTTAAATGAAATATAAATTTTTTTCAATTTGATGAATGTCTATAGGCAACAGGTTAACATAAAAATTATATCTAATGAAGCTTTAAAATGCAAATTTATAATATTTTTGAAAATAGCCGAGGTTCAACTTATTCTGGAAAACATAGGTTCAAGATTTGTCTAAATTTTTTATGATTTTATAAATTTAAATGACAAGTTTAATTTCATCCCCCATTGGTTGAATTTTCTCCAATAATTTTGACCTACCTAATTATGATTTTTATTTTGGATTTTTATAGAAATAAGACTATTACTGAACCGAGTTTTTGGAGTTTTAGGTGGGTTTTACATTATATAATTTCAAATAGGGGTAGGTCAGGAATAGTTCGATAATGTTTTTGAAAGATCTTGGGGTAATAATGGCCTTTCTGGCCCTTATGTAAGGTTTAATATGGAAAGGCCTGAACATAGATCATTTGTTTTGCCATCTCTGGATATAAATATCAAAATTTGTTTGTAACAACTATATTATATCATAAATTGACAAAAACTGTCCAAATTTTAAAAACATTTCCGAACTATCCATTATCTACCTCTAGCATATAGTTACACAGTATATTATGCTTATTTTACTGATAATTTATAGCTGGCATCATATGGGAACATCAGATTTGGTAATTTATTTTACATATTTACAAGGAGGGGAATATATTGCATTTTTTGATTATCAAATATTTGATATTTGTATTCAATCAACCAAAATCATTCTAACCTATATGTCTAACATCCTGGTAGTACTCACCTCTCAAAATTACCCGAGATATCAATTATTGAATTTGAGGACATATACCTTATACCTACAAGATAATTGCAAAAATTATTTGCACCTATAATGTAAAAATTATAGGTGCAAAAGTTAATAATGGATATCTCGGAGTAATTTTGAGAGGGATGGTTTTGGGTTTGGTCGATTGAATACAAAAATTTGAAAATTAAAAAAAACACAGGTTGTATTTTCTCCCCTTGTTAAAAATTTTTCTAATTGCTTAATCAAATTTGAAGGTTGCAAATGTCGAGTATATTTTAAAAAAGACAAAATCCGAGAAATTATTTTACGTAGCTGTAAGCCAGGGGGCAACGCAGTTTTTTGTAGCACTTTCAGAAAGACCAGAATTTAATGATAAATTTGAAATGGCAATCCTTCTAGCTCCTGGTAATATTCTAAAATATTTCAAAAAAATTTCAAAAATTTGAAAAAATTTACTGCAGTGGCTTTTATGGGAAATACGCAATGCTTGCTGGCCAAATATGCGGCTGAATTTGCTCCTGAACTTGGGGTAAATTTTAAAATTAAAAAATTACAATTATTGTACTTATTAGTAATTACAAAATTTAAGACTCTTTAAAAGTTAAAATTTATTAGACAGTTCTGAATAAAGATTTAGCCAAAATCTTGGACGTTCCAAAAACCGCACTCTCCGCCGCATTAAGCCTCCCAGAGTTGAATTATTTTGCATGTGGACTTGGATCTATAAATAAATTTGCATGTGCTCAAATTTTTTTCTTAATTTTTGGATGGAACCCTTGTGAAATGGGTAAAATTTTCCGAAAATTCAAATTTTTCCATGAGAATTCATTAATTTGTATTTTTTTATTTAACAGACTGTGTAAGTTAAATATAAATATAGGTCTTTGGGATCAAATTTTGTTTATTTGGTAATTTAGACACAATTGCCAAAATTTATTGCACATATCGATCGAACAAGTTTCAGAGGATTTTTACATTATGCCCAGCTCGCAAATTCGAAAAAATTTCGAGAATATGATTATAGAACATATACAAGGGATACCCCAGGACTTGAGGATCTGGTCCCTGATCGGCTTATTAATTCGGTCTCACCGCCTAGAGGTCATTTACCTATATTTATCACATTTAAAAAAAACACAGTAATCTTTAACAATAGTGTAGGGGTTAGAATAATTAAACCCAAAAACAACCTGTTTTTAGATGAAATAGTTATTATTTTTACCTATTTTGGTTATTAAAAAATTCAAAATTAACGACTGCTTATCTAAAAACGGGATACCTAAAGTTCAAAATTATCCAAACCAAACTATTCCTGATCTACTTTTATGTAATTTCATAAAATAATTTTGAATTTTCAGACTATAATCTAATGAATGTCAAAGTTCCAATCCACATTTTCTCTGGTGAAAAAGATTCTCTCTCTAGTCTGAAAGATATCTCGATTTTGGAGAAACATTTGAAAAAATCTGGAGCCTTAAGATCTCACACAGTTTTAGATCTTCAACATTCAGATTTCCTGGTTTTTTTTATAAATTTATAAATTTTCTAATCAGGTAAATTGATATGGACCAAATCTACTCGATCCCATAATATTAAATGTAAAGTTGAGATCAAAATCAACATTTTTCCAATTTTTTTTTGGACAAACGGATAGCTATCCGCATTGTCCAAAAAGTTGATTTTTATCTCAAATTTACATTTAATATAATGGGATCGAGTAGTTTAGATATCAATTTACCTGGTATCAATGATTTTTAATTGAAATTAATCTATTATTTTTTAAAATTTAAGTGGGGGCTGAATACAAAACTCTATGTGTGGGATAGTATAATTCCATTAATTGAAGAATATAATTTTAATAAATTAGTCGAAGATATGTATCCAACAACAAATGATGAGAGTGTCAAAAAGAAACCAAGCACAAGCCCAGAGCCACATATTGTCCAAAGTGAGAAGAAATTATTCCAAGAAGAAACACCTTTTCAAGATTTTGATGAGATTTAAAATTATTATTAAAAATGAATTTTTATAAATATTTTTAGAAAATAAAGAGATTTATCAAATAATTATATAAAAGACAAAATTGTGCGAGCGAAGCGAGCACTTATTATTCAACTTTACTTACACTTTGTCCGTCTGTCTGTCTGTCTGTTTATCTGTTTGTCTAGAGGATAACTCGAGAACTACTGGACCGATCTTAACCAAACTTGACATGAAGGACCCCCATAGGGTCTCGGTGTGCATGCACTAAAAAAATTTCAGATTGCCTCACCTCTTGGGGTCAGTTCCCCATGTTAATCAAATGGGAGAAATCGAAAATGAGGTTTAAGTGGCTTTAGGGGTAATCGATGACAGAGATTCAGAATTTGATGCCCTTTTGACCCTGGAGTTGACCTTTGACCTCGAAAATTGACCTTTGAACCCGAAAAATGGGGCAACATGTTTTGTCTTCCTTGCTTTGCTCGCACAATTAATAATCAACTTCTAGTGAGTTGATTAAAGCCTAGTATTATTTAAGGATAGAAATGTATAGGTAGGGTACATAAAAAATCTCGAAAATTTGACAAAAATTTGTAAAATTTTCATAATTTTAAAAGTATATGCAAATACAAGGAATTTCTTATTCTAAATCTCTGTTACATTTTCTACAGATTTCATTATCTTAATTTTTTAAATATACACTAAAATATTAAACATTTTCGCCATAGAATTTTGAAAAACCCTGTACATAATCGTTATTATACAAATTTTAAAATAAATATATTATTTATTTTATTAGGTCTGACCTTGGCTAAAATAATAGAGAGAAATTTACAAATTATAAACTATTGTTTGTACTATTGACTATAAGACTATATAGTAGATATATTATGGAGAATTTTATTTAAGAAATAAAAAAAATTTTAGTCAAAGTATTTTGAAATTTCTTTTTATACTGGAAGGATTTACACCATCACATTCTCATATGGTGAATTCAAATTTTACCCAGGTTTTGAGAATCCTCACCATCGGGTTTCTATGTCTTGGTATGGTGCGAATTTTCAATTTTTTAGAAAAAAACTAGTTTTTTCAATATAATACATAACTATTTTAAAATTTAAGCAAATGCTGATATTGATGATCATTGTACAAACCAATTGATCGAATGGCATTTGAAAAATGTCAAAGAGACCCCACCAAGGGTCACGAATGAAGCTGGACGGCCATTACCATCACTCACGGCTTCTCTAACGGTAAAAATTTAGAAATATTTCAAAAATTTTAACTATTTTTTTTTGTCAAAATTCAGGTTGGAGAAACTGGACCACTTCTTTTCAAAGATACCAATTTACTTGATCATTTATGTTAGTGGTATAAAAACAGTTTAAAATAGATATTTATCATTTTAATTGTAAAATTCAGTAGAGGTAGATTATGGAAAGTTCGGAAATAATTTTTGATATCTTCGGGTTATAATGGGCTTTCTGGCCTTGATATTTGGTTTAGCATTCAAAGGCCTGAAACCGAATAATATACTTTTTTCTATAATTCTCGTAGTAAAATTAGTAAAGATATTCTGAAATGTTTTTCAGGTCAAAATCATTACTGATTCGTCCAAAAACGAGCTGTCCAAATCTCAAAATCTTTCCAAACTATCCCTTATCTACCTCTATTATGACTTGTGAAATAAATAAAAATATTTCTAAATTTCTAGCTCATTTCACAAGAGAAAGAGTTCCAGAACGTATGGAGCATGCAAAGGGTGTTGGAGCCTACGGATATTTTGAGTAATTTAAAAAAAATTCAAAAATCTTCAAAAAAAAATTTAATTTTCTAAATTTTCTTAAGAACGACTCATAACATCACAAAATATACTAAAGCCAATGTTTTCGAAACGATTGGGAAAAAGACTCCTGTGGCTGTGAGGTTCTCAACTACTATGGGTGAAGTGGGTTCTATCGATACAGCTCGAGATAGCCGAGGTATTTAGCGATTTAGTATAATTGAATTTTTTTGTACGAGCGAAGAAAGCCCTTTTTTAATTCTTTTGTCTGTTTTTTCACGGGATAACTCAAAAAATCAAACACAATGACCAATTTTAACTACATAAAGGACCCTTATAAGATTTAGTTTTGCTATTTTGTCAAAAACTTTATATTGTTCCACCTCTTGGGATACTAAAACGGTCTTTTAAGGGATAATAAAATGGAAAAATAGAGATTTATGTTAACAAATCGAAATCGATGACAATTCCGAATTTTTTAGCCGTTAACAGTTAGCTGAATACTATAGCTTAGAATCCGAAAATTGACATTAAAAACCCCGAAAAATGGGGATTTTCTTTCGCTTTTCTTGCACAATTAATAATTTACTAAAGAGTAGTTAATTAAATACTAGTTTATATTAAGGTTTGGCTATCAAATTCTACACATCTGATGGAAACTGGGATTTACTTACAAATTCCTTTCCAATTTATTGGATTCGAGATCCGATGCTTTACCCTCACTTTATGCACTCACAACGAAGAAATCCTGAACTTCAGTTGAAAAATTTGAACTCTTTTTGGGATTTCCATACCTTGAGACATGAGACTGTTCATGCACTAACACATTTATTTTCTGATCGAGGAATTCCTGATGGATATTCGTAATAAAATATACAAAATTATTTATAATTATTTAAAATTAAATTATTTTAGGAATATGAATACCTATGGCGTTAATACAGTAAATATAGAATATAGAATTAGCAAAGCAAATTAGCAAAATCTTTTTAATTTTGCATCTTTATAGTTCAAATTTGTCAATGACAAAAATGAGCCATTTTGGGTGAAATTTCATCTCAAAACGAATTGTGTCCAATCAATGTCAGCAGAAAATGCTTCAATAATTTCGGGTTATAATTCTGACTGGGCTGTTAAAACTCTTTATAATGAGATTGCAAATGAAAAGTTTCCTAGCTGGACTCTGTTCATTCAAGGTTTTATTTTATACACTTTTAACGTTATAAAGTGGTTAGACTGTATTATAAGAATCTTAGAAAATTAAAAAATTTTGACATTTTTTAGTAATGACTATGGAACAATCGAAATACAGCAAAAATAATCCATTCGATCCGACAAAAGTTTGGCTCAAATCTGAATATCCACTAATAGAAGTTGGTAAATTGGTGATCAATAAACTTCCTCAGAATTACTTCATTGAAGTTGAGCAGGCAGCTTTTAGTCCAGCTAATTTCATCCCAGGAATTGAAGCAAGTCCCGATAAAATTTTAAATGGACGACTTTTCGCCTATAAAGACTCACAGAGACGTCGGCTCGGTGTTAATTTTGAAGTATGATTATTAAAATATTCTTAAAATTCTAAAAAAAATCATTCATGGGCATATAATACCATGATTCGACCTTTTAAAGCTGACAACTAATTTCTGAAAGGTCAACTGATCAGGTCAGCTAGGTTAAATTTTTGATTTGGAAGGATTATATTAAAGTTGATCTTGATCTGTTGACTGTTGAGATCCTCTTAAATAGAATTTGTTTTTGTTTTCATTCAGCAACTGGCAAAAATAGCCAAAATAGGCAAAATGGCTAAATTTATGATATATATTAAAATAAGACATCCAGTATCTTATAGGCCTGTAATGTAAATTGGTCCCTTTAATCAGTTATTTTAGCCATTTTGGCCAGTCTATACGACTGTGTATCCTATACGAGCCGGCATTTTAGCAAATCAAGGCTAAAAGTATCATTCGATATTAAAAAAAGTGTTTTTTGCAAATTTTGCAAATTACCATTTTGGCCTATAAATTATAAATCGGTCCTTTTTATTCAGTCATTTTAGCCATTTTGATCATTTGAGCCGGCTGTGCATTTTGAATCTGCGGTCAAATCAAAACTAAAGGTATTGTGATCGATCTATATAAAATTGTTGTTTTTTTCTTAAAAGCAATTAGGTGTCAATAAGCCCAAAATCCCAGAAGGCAAAAAATTGAAGCACTATAATCGAGATGGTTTTGCCAACCTGGATGATAATTTGGATGCTGGACCGAACTACTTTCCTAACTCTTTCGGTGGTCCAAAAATATCTGATGTAAAGCCTAGTCCATGGGAGGCTTGTGGGTATGTTAAGAGGACAGATCATGGTGATGATGACAATTATAGTCAAACGAGGATCTTCTGGTGTAAAGTCCTACAACAGGATGAGAGGCAGAGGATTGCTGAGCACATCGCCGCTCATCTCCGTTTCGCTACAGAGAGGATTCGGAAAAAAGCGATCGCACTTTTCTACAAAGTGAACGAAGGCTATGGGAATATGGTCTCTATTGAGCTAGAAAAAGTCCTTAAAATTCCATTTGAATATTAAACATTTAATATTAAATGCATATTAAATTTACTTTCTAAATTATAAAATAATCTTGTATTTAACATTATACTCAATAAATAATATCAAAAATCAAAATATGCGTGTACCGTGTACCTACTTATATCAATAAAAAAGAATGAGTAGGGTATATAATTTCTTTCTAGGTTAGTACTTACATAATATTGCAGATTTCAGAGTATAAAATATAAATAAGTACCCTACCTTATAGTTCAATTTTTCAAATTTTTTTATCAAATAGCTCCATGTATACTGTAAAATATATACTTGCTGAGTTAAAATCAAAAATATTACAAAAAGTCGTCATAAATTAAGGTTTGTTCTCTTAATTCAGGTCTGGAAAAACATACTTGGGCCTCAGAATGTCATAAGTACCTTATAAGTCGTACTTCCTGAGTAACCTAATAGATAGAATAAGCCTTAAAATAATAATTCCAGTTGTCAACTTTTTAGCTACAGATACAGCAGAGATTCCTAAATGTTAATCTCATTCTTTTCCTCAACCAAAACCAGTGGCTAGTGGCTGGATCACTGGATGAAATCAATTTCAACCAGCTAAATGCCAACATCAGCTATAGTGTCTAAATCTAAATTTTAGACTCTAATAAAATCCAAAATGTTACAAAAAAGTTTAATAAAGAGTTTAAAAACGTCATAAATTAAGGTCTGTTCTTTTAATTCAGGTCTGAAAAACAAGGCTTGGGTCTCCCTCAGAATTAGGGGTCAAAGTTTTACTACCATTACCACGGATATCCATTGGAAATTTTGGGTGGTAATGGTAAATGGTATGGTAATGGTAGCATTTTGCATGATTTCAGTGGTAATGGTATGGTAATGGATATAGATTTTTACAAAACTTTGACCTCTACTCAGAATGTCATAAGTCATAAGTACCTTATACTTATAAGTCTTATCGTAATGAACTACAATTACACTACACTGTGTCGAAATCTGGTTTTTCTTAGCTTTTTAAATGAAACGAAATGATCTCAAATCACCCAAAAAAATTTTTAGTTCGTATATTTTTGCTATGCATAGCTATGATGGCTTATAGCTATAGCCTATGGCCTATACAAAGGCCTATACTAGTGCCTATACTAGGGCCTAGCCTATAGCTATTAGCTATGCAATGCAATTACACAATACAATAACATGCATAATGAAAGGATTTTTCAAAAAATTCAATTGAAAAATATAGAAATGAAATTGAAAATTGAAGCGAAAGTTTTTTGCAATTTTTCCTCAATTAAATTAATTATTTTAATTATTTAATGGACAATTAAAGGCCATATTGTCCCATACTTAAGTTATACAATTGACAATTACGAACTACATCAAGTTTCTTGTCATTATTTTGACCTAATTTTTGTATAATTCTCTCGAGATCTGCAAGTTGAGTTGACAAGTTGTTGACTCGAGTTTTAGGACCTTTTTTGGTGGACATAATTAAGGTACTTATTTTTATTGGGTTGGTGTTGGTGACCTGACAATTGACAATCGAGTGACCAGAAGTTTATTTAGGATCTTATTTTAACTCCACCTGCATCATCCACCGAACGAGTACAAAGGTATTTTTTTATCATTTTAAACTCTATTTTTATGATCCATTCTCTTGATTCAGCCCTGAGAAACCAGATTAAGACCTCGATTTTGGTATATATTCACTTGTAAAATAGAGCTCCTTTTTCTGGTTTTTCAGAGCTGTAGCTTGGGTCAATGAATTATGACCCCATTGAGGTTCATTGACCATAATATACCTAGAAGAAATTTTATAATTTTGACAATATGTTTTTAATTGGTATTTAATTTTTAATTTTAGATGATTGTTGAACATCCGGATCTTCTCAGAGCTTGGCTAGCATCTGTTCTTCAGCCACTGTAATAACTTTAACATTATATTTTTATTTTAAATAAAACTTAATCTTTTACTTAACTAACTTACTGATACTTCACTACCTACTTTATATCTCTTTATATTATACTACAAGTACAAGGGATCTCTTTTGTTCGAGGTCAGCAAGTCATATTTTGAGGGTTGGATTTTACCAAATAGGACTACTTTGGGTCACTTTAGGGTACCAATTTGGTGTTTGTGGTCAATTTCTAACCCATTAGAATTAGAATACATTTCGACGAAAAAAAAATTTCCATTTTTTTTCAAAAATTTTCTAAGTCCCAAATCCCAAAAGTAGTCCTATTTGGTAAAAGCTAACCTATTTTGAGACTCGAGATTGACCTGTCATTTATCATTAGGAATTAGGAAAAGTATTGTCAAGAATTTGTGGAATTCATCTGCCGTCTGTCAATCTAAAGGGTTCCAGAAATAACAGTGGTATTTCAGGGTTTTTGTGTCCATTTAAATTGAGCTGTTTAATTCCAACTTCCAATGGATGATGATTTTATTGATTTCCTAATTAAATGTAAAGGCATTGAATCAATACAAAACTACGGTTATTCCTGGAACTTTTGCGGTTTACAGACGAGTTCTATAATTGATTTTAACTTTGACTGACTATAGTAATTAAATATAGGTCATCTCAATTCAACATTCGCTTGACTTTGACTTACCTCGAAAAGTCCCTTGATTGCCTAATTATAAATTTTAATATAATATTTTAAAATACAGATGTGATGCAGACCCATCAGCCCTCTCCAAGTATGTTTTGGCCTTATTGAAAAAAGAAAAACCTGAGAAAGAGTTGAGGCAAAGTATGGTGGACCAATTAGATGTTTTCTTACAAGGAGGTATTAATTTATAATCTATTTATTTAACTCAATAATTGAGCTCTTAAAAGCCAATTAATTCAGCTCTTAAAAGCCGATTTTAGCCTCAATTTTATGTGTATTTACCTGTTTAATATAGGCTAAAATTTGGCTTTTCAGAGCTAAATTGCATTTTTAAGTGTACATATTAAATATCAATTTTAATCAATATATGTTTTTCTATTTATTATAGAAACAAAAGGTTTCGTCGAAATTCTCTTTACAAATCTACTTTCAAAAGAATATATAACCAAAGCATTGGACTTGGCAATAACCACCGGAAATGAAGGTCATGATCTTGATCTTATTGATAGCCGTGTTGTCGAAAATTCATCAGAGTCAGCCGATTCGATGACAAATACAACTCTTAATAGCACAATTTCTACAAACTCTGCAGCAAGTGATTCTCTACCAACTTGTTCGTCACAAGATTCTATAGTTGATTTAAGCCCTACCAAGAACGATAATAAAGATAATGATAAGGTACTTATGTTATTTCATCATTTTATGACCAACACCATGGGAAAAATTGCTAATTTTCCCTTTCCTGTTCTTGTTCCTTATATTTGTATATTTATTTGTAATTAATATTAATATATTTTTATTATATTATAGAAGGATCAAAGTAAAGTTGATAGTATAAAAGAAAAGGAAAAGGATCGGCCAACTCGTCGGAGATCAAGATCGAGATCAAAAGAGAGGGAGAGAATTAGGAGATCTAGAAGTCCAAGAATGGAAAGGAATCGAGGTAGAAAGTATCCACCATTTTTTAGACGGTTTGAGAAAGATAATTACGATAGAAGGTATTTATTTTATTACTTTAATAAAAGCCTTAAAATATACCCTTAAAATGTTATTTATTTTATTTAATTATTTAGGCGTTTTTCGAGATCACCGACCGGTCTAGGTAGGAATAAAAGTCGAAGTCCAATTCATCATAGAAGATATAAGAGATATCATCCTTCAAGTAGATCCCGTTCAATGTCAAGATCTCGGTCTCCACAACAATTGCCATCAACTTCTTTTAAAGATCCAAATAGCAAGTTAGAAAATGTTAAGAAACACCACCCCATCATGGGAAATCAATTATTAGGTGATCCTAAAGACAGTATAATGGACTCAGATATGATATCTAAGGATGAAGAGGATGGTAAAGAAGTCAAGCCAAATGTTTTACGAAGTGTTATTGTTAATACATCAACTGGAACTTCTGATAAAGATACATGTGATGATAGTAAGTTTATTTTTATTTATTTTATTTGTCTTGTCATTCATTTTAACATTTATTTTTATTGGTTTATCGAGCTTTTCTTGATTTTTAATTTATTTTACAACTTTATTTTAGAATCTAAAACTGAAGATGAACCTTATACTGGAAGTAGAGGGAGGAGTAATCGATGTCGGGATTTTGATCTTAAAGGCTTATGTATGAGAGGTGAATTTTGTCCTTATGATCATGGGGCTGATCCAGTTGTACTATCCGACTCAAGTTTGGCACAAGGACAACTTCTCCATCCAATGGATATGGAATCCTATCCACCTCACCATGACCTGAGAAATTATCCTCCAGTGCAATACACTCCACAATTAAGGGGTCATTCGAATGTACAATTTCAAGGCGATGGATACTTTCAAAATTCGATGCAAGATCCATGGATTAATCCTCCTTTTAGAGGTAGGTTTATTGGTGAGTATGTTTGTTCAGATCAGAAAGTTCTATTATGATGTTACAAAACATATAATAAAATATAATTTTTATTTAATTTCTGTAATAGGAATGCGTGGAATGAGAGGCAGAGGATTTATTCCACCACCAAGACCAGGTCCTCCTAATATTGAATTTCTATCAATGCCTCCACCACAACGTGAACTTATAAATGTGCCTGTAATGAGTGGTGGTCATCATCCTATGGATATGAGAGGACCTACTAATCCTGGTATGGGTATGGGCCCTTCATTTCCTCAAATGAGAGGTAGTATACATGGACGAGGAGGCCGGGGACGTGGACGAGGTCATGGATTTGATCATGCAAGACTTGGACCAAGAAAAAACTTCCCAGTCATTAAAAGTTCTCTTGAGGTGAAACGAATCCCTAAAGCATTTAATAATATTATGGACTTGAATTCCCATTTTCTTCGGTTTGGAAAAATATTAAATATCCAAATAAACTATGACAATGATCCTGAGGCAGCTCTAATAACATTTGCTAGTCCAGTTGAAGCACAAGCTGCATACAAATCCACAGATGCTGTTCTCAATAATCGATTTATTCGAGTCTTTTGGCATAGTAAAGAAAAGGTAACAACATTTTATTTTAAAAGTCTCCTAGTAATTGTGCGAGCGAAGCGAGCACCTACTATTCAACTTTGCTTGCACTTTGTCCGTCTGTCTGTCTGTCCGCGGCATAA
>JAQIXA010000899.1:0-32272 GCA_034699045.1 Nanhermannia cf. coronata Gr-Ori-00579
TTGGTTTATATAGTACATAGTATATAGTAGTATATTCATGATATAAACATTTTTCTTACAAGCTAAAATAATATAGTACAAACCCATTTGGACCTTTAGAATTCAAAAACAAAAAAAAACAAATTTTTGTAAAATTATTGTAAAAACAGCTCTAGTAATACTTACATTACCTTAACCTAGTACTCTATACATATACAGTGTTAAATATACAATTAATTAGGTAATAATAATGATAATAATAATAAGTAAGTTTAGTAATAACAACAAGGCCAGGATATATTTCTACTTGTAAATACTTTGATGATACTTTTTTCATAATTTTTTACACAATTTTTGGTTTTTTTTTTCTTTCTAGAGTATCTTAGTAAGTAAATATGCATTACATTTGGCTTGAATGGGTTTTTAAAAAGTGAGATATGACGTAAGACGTGTGTGTATAAGACTTTAGCTATATTATTTTCTATGTAATTTTTTTTAGTCTAGACTTCTTGATACCTTTATATTATTGTAGGTTGTTTAATTACTGTAATTAAAATCTATGTAAAACAAAAAATAAGTCTTCGATAATGAGATTTTTTTAAACCTAGGTATTTTGATAATCGTATTTTAAAGGTACTATCCTATTACTTTAGACTACATACTTGTACTACTATAATATGTATCAAGATCTAAACTATAATTTATAATATCTTTGAGAGAAATCTGATGGCTTGAACATTCACTACATATACTGACATATGGTCAAATTTCAAAGTATCTGAAAATGGCAAAATCGCCCAAAAAACCATTGAAAAATTGAGATTTTTCAAATATTTTTACAAGATAATTGGGAATTTGACCAAATGTCACAAAATTTAGGGACTTTTGGTCAAATTTCAAAGTATCTTAATAGCAAAATCGCCAAAAAAACCATTGAAAAATTGAGATTTTTCAAAATTTTTGGAAATTTGACCAAATGTCGCAAAATTTTGGAACTTTTGGTCAAATTTCAAAGTATCTTAATGGCAAAATCGCCAAAAAAACCATTGAAAAATTGAGATTTTTCAAATTTTTTGGAAATTTGACCAAATGTCTCAAAATTTAGGAACTTGATATGGGACCTGCCTATTTAAATTACGAGTATAGGAAAACAAAATTTGTCAAAAATTTCAACTGACTGCTCGAGTACTGATTATGATATCTATAGAGAAAGTTTACAAATATTTTTTCTTTTCTAAAATCTTATTGACTGTCTTATACTTGTATGATTTAATTATCATTAGTTAATTATGGCTTAAATGAGAAATTTTAGATTATATGTGTGTTTATCAATTAGAATTTTTTAAATAATTTTAGAGGTAGTTTAGATTATCGCGATTTAAAAAGCAGGATCAAGTACAACATACTGATAGCATTATTATAGAGATTTAGATTAGGAAAAGTAAAGACAAGTTTTATAAAAATTTATATATCTTAATTTTTAATATAGTTAATATAGATAATCTTATTATGAGAAATGAAATTTTTTTGAAATGGTTTTTTTTTCAAGATCAAAAGAACTTTAGGTTTTATATGAAAAAAATTTCAAAATTTTGAGAAATTTTTCAACCTTCGAGTTCAAATACACGCCTATCACCATGTCCTTATGTAATGCACAATTTTATGTGGAATAATTATGCATTGGGTCTATTCATTTAACCTATTATATTATATAACCTATTTAAATTTAAATATAATTTTTTTCAAGCTTTTTATTTACAACTAAAACTAGCAGTTCAGTAGCTGGATTAATAGATCATGCCTTTTTATAGCCTATTATTATGCACATACACCCGACCTTACACTTTTAAATATGATTTTTTTTAGAAAAATTAAATTTAAATGACCATACATACCTTATATACTATACCTTCAGGCCACCGGGACCCTATTAAAACCCTTAAAAACCTTGTCCTTAAACCAAACTTAATTCTAATGCCTTTTGCCTTATACCTATAGCCTTATCCTTGCTCTCAAAATTCAAATTTTGCTTGAAAAAAATCGAAAATTTGCCAAATCTAAGATCATCCAAAATTCAAATATTTTGCTTTTTCTGGAATAAAACCAGACTTGGAGTGCAAAATAAGAGTTCAAAAATTGGAAAATTTGAGCATTTTAAAAACCCTTCTGGATAGTCTGTAAGATCTTAAGATTTTAAGTTGGAAATATGCAAAAATTTCAAATTTTTTTTTTGCAAAAAATTTTGATTTCTCGAGCTAGGCCCTTTTACAAAAAGGCATTCTTATCTAAAAAAATCTCACTCAAATTTGTCTCTCTTTTCACGCAACCAACCGCTTTTTTTACTAAAATTATGACTTATCTATATTCTTTGTAGGTACGATAAAACATGCATTCTTATAATAGGTAGTATAGATACTAGTGTAATTATTGTAAAATTCATTTATAGATACAGATAAAGTATTATAGAAGTAATAGTAGTAAGTATTTAAGTAGTATGTATAGGGACATTAAAAAAATGTACAAGTCTGGAAGTGTTCCAGATTTCAAGCAAAATTTTTCAAAAAAAAATTTCTAAAAAATTTGCAAGAACTTTCACACTTCCAGCTCAAATTGTACTTACACGCTCGCTTTTTTTTCAAAAATTTTTTGAAAATTTTTGTAGCTCCGAGACATACCCTATACAATATAGTATGTAGTTAGTAGTACATGATAGTATAGTATTTTAAATCTACTATATATTTACAGTTTTATAATAAATGTACTTTATACTTGAGAAATAGTAGGATTAATCCGAAAAAAGCAAATATTTGACTTGTACAAATAGAGTACTACATAATATAGCATCTGTTTAATGAGAAATTTATAGTTGAATGCCTTTGAGCTATTTTTTTTCAAAATTTTAAAAACCTACTTTTTAAAAGCTTTCCTTATTAAAGACAAAATTTTAGCAATTATTAGTATACCTACCTATATGACATATGAAAATGTACACAAAAACACAAAAACACAACTACAGATACAGATACATACGATTAGTAAGGTTAATAATAAGAGTTATTGAATTAGAGAAATAGTAATAGATAGGCAGTAGTTTGCAAAAAAATGCAAAAATTTTGAGATTTTTTCGAGCAAAAATTTTGGTTACTAGAAAAATTTTTTAAAGGTTTTTTTTGCACAGATTATAGATAAGGTTAAGGGTAGTATATGTAGCAAAGCATTTGAAAAAGCAGGCAGTTTAAAATGTATTTAGTGTAAATATAAATGTAAAGTTTTTTTTAAATAACTTGTTTATTGTATATACATGTATATGTTGTTTGTAGTTGAAGGTAGTAGTACATGGTGAACTCGTGGAGTTCCATACAACGAATTTGCAACTTTTTAAGAGAGGTTTTTGATGGATTTTAAATAGTAATTATCAACCTAAACTCACACATTTCAATTAGAAAAATGCCCAAAATCAAATTTTTTCAAAATTTCATTTCGAAAAGTTACACTTTGACTAGTAAAAATAGCCAAAAATTCGAGATTTTGGCCAAATTTAGGACTTTTGAAAGCAGGAAATTTCAAAAATCCCAGTTTTTGGCTAATTTTGTACTTTTATAAGAGCTGGGAATTTGAAAATTTCTAATTTTTTCAATTTCCGAGCTCTTATAAAAGTTCAAAATTTGACAAAAATTGGGATTTTTGAAATTTTGGCTTTCAAAAGTTCTGAATTTGGCCAAAATTTGGAATTTTTGAAAATTTTTACTTGATGGAAATTGTGCTTTTTTGGTGAGAATTTGACAAAATTCGATTTGATTTTTTTGATTTTTGACAATTTTGTAAGTAAAATGTGTGTGTTTTTAATCTGTACTAAGGTTTCATTTTTTGATGTTGTATTTTTGAGATAATTATAGTCTTCAGTTCTGGATAATCAAGCTCCATTGTAATTAAAAATCTCGTTAAAATGTTCAATTTTACTATTAACATCAAGTTATACTCCGTAGGTATATTATCGTCTTTTTAGATCAAAAAAGTATGCAAATATTCGACTGTACTTTTCCCCATGAAATCCAACCATTTACACACAAAACCCCTTTAAGTTTTTTTTAAGTGGAAAGCAAACTTGGGCAGGAGATTTCAATTTTTTGAACCTATTGAAATCTTATGTATATAATTACATTACATAATAAGAGTAATAGTTACGTACCTAAGTCCTAAACCTAACATAATATAAACCTTACTAAAATACACAGTAGTCCTCCATAGTAGATTACACAATAATAATAATAAGAGAGTTTTGATTTTTTGAGAGTTTTTCTTTACTTTATCTTGACTTAAATAAAGTGTATAATTAAAGCTACGTTAATTATCCTATCTATAGATTAAAATACTTTAAGTATTATATTGTACATTTATCCGAAACCTTATCTTGTAACCTAGTATTATTATGTACCTATAAGTATTTGTAGTTAATTTACATATTTACTAACCCTATAATAACTAGTTATAATATTTTATAAAGTGTACTTTTATATCCAGATTTGCCTTTTCCCTATACTACCTATATTATTAGAATAGTATTTTTTTTTTGCATGTTCTCACCCAAAAAACTTGCCAAACTCGCCAATTTTTCAGAAAATTTCTAAAAAATTCCACCTGCCTATACTTTCCTTATAACCGAACCTTAAGCAGATAATTAATATTTTATACTCAAACATACCCTTAAACATGCTATATTTATACACTATACATGCCCTTAAAACTAGTCCTTAAATTATCAAAGGTAAGACTGCATTGTGTCCTTAACATCTATAAATATTTGCAATTTTTCCATTTTTGTGTCAAAAATTACAACAAGATTTGTCACCCTTGGCCTTTTTTTTCTTTAGTTAGGTTAGAACCACTGAAAACTTTCTCTTTTTTTCAAACTTTTTCAAATTCAAGTATGGTATATATTAAGGAATACATGTTTTAAACTTAAGAGTAGTAGGTCTAATAGAGAGTAGTATGTATGTAGATACTTTATATTAGAAGTGCATTACTTAAACAATCATAAATTTTTGTAAATTTTTTAAAAATTAAAATTTTTTTACTTTTTGTAGTATCAGTAGTAGTATGTATATTGGGGGTCAGAAGATTTCGGAAGATTTTGCTTGAGAAAATTGACCCTCAAAATTCAAATGTATTTTACAAATGTGCGCTCTGAAGTAGTAGTAGTACTTATGTAGTAGTATGTAGTAGTTGAAGATTTTTGAAATTTTTACAAAAAATATTTTGCAAAAATTTCATGATTTTTTTGTGGGACGTCTAAGAGCAGAATAGGGAAAGTTCTCCACCTGACCTCCATGTTGTCACCGACCGAGCTTTCAACTGTAAAATAGAAAAAAATTCAAAATTTTAGTAATCGTAATCAATCATTTTTTCGTGGTTTTTCTCGTGTAAATATACAAGTATTTATACTATCTATAGTATCTAGATTATCGATATTTGTCATTTGACATATTGCTTATGGGTTATTAAGGGCTTTTACTAGAAAATGAATTGCTTTTTAAGGTATTGCTTTTATACTTGAGCATACATAAGTAAGTATATATTTTATAAAATAAAATTTTTGAAACCTTACAAGACTTGCAAGGCTCAAGTTTCAGCTTTAAATGCTACTACTTTAGGATCAAGAAATCTCAGACAAAATCCACAATTCCTAAAAATCAGCCAAAATTTCATCGAAAAATGAAGCTATCCTTTCAGAAAATATAAAAATACCAACTAAAGATTGAAAATTAGTCATAAAATTTGAGATTTTTTTATGAATTGGAATTTTGTTCAAATTCTGAATGTTTTTTTTGACGATTTTTCCTATGTGTTTTTTTGGTAGTTGTGTCGGCATAAAACTGAGACTTTCGAGATGAGCTCAATAAAGTGGACATTTTTCCATTAATCATTCTCATATACAAGTAGGTATATAAACTACTCATATATCTCCCTGCTCAAAATGCCAATCTGGCCATATAGCCGACAAGATAAATCATCCAATCTACTTGAAACCCTATATTTGTGTAATAATAATACATTAGCCATTATATTAGTGGAACCCTATACCTATCTGTAATCTGTAGTACCAAGGCCTTGTATACTTTATTGTATAAGATACTATACTATAGTAAAATAAAATAAAAGCCCAGAGCTAGACTGTACACTGGTGTACATTTATTTTGTTTCAAATGTAAAGTCAAAAAAAAAAGTTGGTAAGAAAAAAAAATCTCTCTCGCAGATCTCTTGCAGACAAAGTAAAAACATGAATTCGTACTTAAGGCTAGTCCGAAAACCACAGGTCAAAGGTATCAGCCAAATCAGTATGAAATATCGAAAAAATGAAATGAAAAACCATACCATGGTTTTATAAATGCTATACCATGGTAAGTCATCAATTGCCTATACTGTAGACTGTAGATACTTGTACTACTTATACTATTTTGTGTATTGGGATTTTGGTGATTTTGAGTGAAGTTTTACTACTTATAGTATCGAGAGAAATAACAGATAGATTGATGGCTGACTAGGGGCTTTATTTTATTCTTCATAAACTCATTATCATAGTTCTTGTATACTGGATTTTCACATTTTGCCCTATTATTTACCAATCAGAAGCATTAACTAGTTCGACAGAATTTCACCAAACTTCCGTTCTTACTCAATTTCAAATAAACAATAGCAAACACTGAGTACTGACATCTAATCCAAGAAAATATTGCCAAAATGCTAAAAAAAAGCTCAAAAATCCATGGTTTTCTACTTACGCTTAGATACTCGCATTACAACGCCAAAAATAATCAAAAGTTGAAAAATCTCGATAAAATTGGACTTTTATACAATAGATAGATAGAATTTCATCTCAAAAATTTTGAGATTTTGAAGATATTTTCGTGATATTTATTCAGTGGTATCTGATCAACTTTTTTGCAAAAAAAAGTCCAAGTCCATCCATCTCACTGTATTAACTCTAATTTTTTTCCTCGACTTTGACTCGACCTTTATGCAGGCAGTATGTAGTATAGTAGTATGATATTTTGCCCATATAAGTATAATAGAGTATATTTTCCAATATCTATATTTTTGGTATATATATTCCACTTCATCATAATCAGAGTCGATGGGATAATCATAGCTAAAATTTTGTAGAACGCCCATTCTGCCACGGCTCAAAACCTTGGACCTTTACTTGAATATTATAGCCAAGTTTTTACCTATACTGATACTTATGAGTACGATTAATACTTATAATAATACTTGTGTTTGTTGGTAAAAAAAAATCTCGAATTATCTCTCGAAAGAAACTTCTCTCTGGTACTCTGGTACTACAGATACTCTGGTGATGGTTAAGTTTATTGGGGAAAGGGTTCGTGCATTTGTGAAATCAGTCCCGGCACGCATTCTCAATCAAAGATATTCGAAATTGTTTGAAAAAAAATGGTTTTTTTTTGAAGACCCGACTATCGAACTAATGTAATGTAATGTATAATGGGCCAGTACTTAGGATCACATCTTCAAGTCTACTAATGCTAATGTTTTGAGTGATATGAATCTTCAAAAAAGTCGAATAAAAATAATAATATTAAGATAGCTGAGCAAGATAAGCTCAACCTCGATTTTCCATAACTCACATATCAAAAATATGAGGAGACTGACTGCCCAAAACCGCCCCTTATCTATACCTATACACTATACATACCTAGTAGATTCATGGGCCTATTTTACCATTAAAAATTTTTCTTCTGAACAATCAAACGAGAATTGAACTCCACCCAAATATACACTAAAATCCACTAAGCCTTTGAACTTTATAAATTTCAAAGTCCGGTTGACATTCTTCAAAATTTCAAAAGGATTTCTTGGGGTTATATAATGGGCTTTCTGGCCTTTATATAAGGTTTAACATGCAAAGGCCTGAAAGTCGAAAATATCATTTGGATTTTGGAACCTAATTTTCTGGAATTTTGATCAAAACCGGCCAATTTTGGCCCTTTTCTGCTGTTTAAGCCCAAAATTTTAGTCAATTTTTGGATTTTTTTGCACTAAAAGCAGTCTTGAATAGTGTTTATAGGATTTCTTTGGGTTCTATTGGGCTTTCTGGCCTTTATATGAGGTTTAGCATGGCATAAAAGCCGAAAATATCCTTTAAAAATCGAATCAAAACAAAGTTATCAAAAAATTCCGATCGTTTTCATAAAAAAAAGCTCAAAATTGCTTCGATTTTGAGACTTTGAAACAATTTGATTTGACCTTTTTGTTTTTGATCATAGTGGTTACTGGCTGGCCATTTAATTTGGTCCAAATGTCAAGTCACACTTTAAATTAATCGAAAGTATGACGAGGGGATTTGATTCGATTCGCCCTGTACATTTGTATTTGTAATACAAAATCTCGGACTTTTAATTTTTTCAACTTTTATGGACAAAAGTGCCTCCCCTTCATCGACCCTGTCAATAGTCAATAGAAATCTGTAGTAGTATCTATAATAGTAATATGTATTTTGTAGAAATTGAGTAACTTTTTCCAAGTCTATGAATCTCCATTTCTTTTTTTCTACGAGTACAGTAGTTTGAATGGGTTCTTGCTAAATAGCCAAATGAACAGAACAAATCAAAGAAGGACAAAAGTTTCTTTTGTCCCCTAACAAATATAATATCTCTCTCTCTCTCTCTCTCTGACATAATAAAATGGAATGAAATAAAATTTAATCCAGTATTGTGCCTGAAGCTAAATCAACATTAAATCCGATGGACCAATTCGACCAAATACTTCTATATTATGTAGTACCTATATAGGTAGTTTCATCATATCATATATGGTATATAAAATCATGGTAAAAACCCATATAGATATTTGGGGAGATATCCCAAAAATATCATAGATTATGGCAATAAAAGAGTTTATGTGACATTATCTTTGTTCTCTTCTGACTTTCAGCTGATGGGACCAAATAGACCTGGCCAGATTTTCAACGATTATAAAACCTTATGCAATTTCACTATACTTATAATATACAGGGGTAGAATAGGAATAGTTCAAAATGTTTATGAAACTTTCGCATAAACCAGGCGTCGAATTTGACTCGACTTAGGTAGGTGTAAAAATATCAGGTCAAAATATTAGTTACAACTGATTTAGGTAAAAAAAAGTGATTTAGATGAAAAGTCTACAAATTTTAAAAATATGTCTGAACTATTCCTAATCTACCCCTGATATAGTAGTACTTAAAGTCTACTATCTAACATAGAAAAGTTAATATGAGATATGAAAACTTTTTATAGAAAAAAAGCCAAATTTTGAGCTTTGGTTTCGGAGCAGCCCACACATTTGGCTATTTCCAAGTATCTATTTAGGTATACAGTAGTCTGTAGTACAGTTTTCAATTCCTCGGGGAAACGCATCATCGAATACAAAATCACCAAAATCTTCACTAAAATGGCCAGAATTAACGAGAATCCTCATTTTCAAGGCTCTTATCTAAATCTACAAACCTACTGACTAGTACTACAGAGTATCTAGTATCTAGTAAATGTATCAAAATATCCAAAATGTCCAAAATGCAAAATATCTAACTTTTAGATCCCCCCTCCTTATATCAAATCTTCAAAATCAAATTCGGACAATTTAGACATAATTTATTTGAAATAGTTTCATAATTTTAAAAATTAGAATCCTTCTACTTTACCTTCTATCTACTATAGTAGGTAGTATATGGCAAGAAATCAAGGATCTATTTTTATTTTGTCTTTTTACTTTTTGTTATTTTTATGTAAACCAAAATACAAAGTACGAGTCATTCTAATAAAGCCTAATTCTCATATTTATTTGAGGTTTTGTCATAAAATAAAAGTAAAGCAAAGAGTACATTCGAGGATATAGTAGGTACTTTGTACTACTCGTCGTAATAAGGGTAAGTTTGAGTTGCACAAGTTTTTTTTTTTTTTTTTTTTGGAGAATTTGAAAAAGAAATAATCTATACTTTATGAACTTTATGAACTTTTATTTTTATTTCTTACGAGAGTTTGTTTCTTATGGGGAAACTTTTAAACTCTGGGCCATACATTAAGTACCCTACATATACATAATAGTACCTACATAGTACATAGTACTAGTACATAGTAGTAATGTGTATGATCGTATAAAGTTTTGTAGTTTTAAAAAGAAATAACTCAATCCCCCAGCCCAGCATATTATGAGTTAAAAACTTAAAAGGTTAACATGACTTAACAAACTGGCTAGGGAAACCAGAACCAGTCTGAACTCCTCATTTAATTTTCATACTATGTACTACTACTACCTAAACAAGTAAACCAATGCCTTTGTTATCAAAAATTACAAAAATTTTCATAAATTTTTATTCACTACATTTCAAAACATCTTTTAATTAGAGGAAAAAAATCACAAATTTTGGTCAAATTTAAGTTCAAATAGCTTGAAAACTTGCATATAAAAATAAAATTTCTCCTGAAATCTAGGACTTGATTGATCTATAGACTACTATAGAGTAAAGTGAGATGATTTTTTCTAAATTTTGAAAATATTTTTGAGATTTAAGAGTACTTTTACTTGTATTGTTCGTAGTGTGCTGCTTATCATTGAAAAATGTAAATTTTGGATTTGAAAAGCAGGAGCTGGCGTTTGTGTAGGTAGTTTTGAAAATTTCTGACTTACTACGACTACTTACTTTTCTACTACTACTACTACTCGTATGTACTACTTGATCCTACCCCTGATGCATATTAATTATTCAGTTCAACTTTACCCAAAGTCTTATGGATTTTCCTATTAGCAGTTATAATTTATAAGTATTTATCATTTAATAACTAGTCCATTTGACTAGTAGAGCTTCGGCATTGAAGAAACCTATTGGTTAGTGCAGCAGGTGATTCTCTCTCGAAAAAAAAAATTTTTTTGTCCGGAAGCTTATTTCGTGCCCACAACACATATGATTAGCCCTACAGATTATTATTATTTTACTAAAAATCATACTAGTGACCAAATTCACCCTTTAATTTCGAATCTTGGCCCGTGATCTACCTAACTAGACTCCATTTTGAACCCACTCTAGATGCAAAAATAATTCATAAATAGTCGTAAACCATCCTAAAAGCTTCAAAATCCGAATAAAAAGACAGTTTTTTTGAACATGAAGATGTTACCTGTAGAATGGTATCTTTAAAATAGGAAAAAAATGTCAAATTTGTGGAATATTTTGGAAAACTGACTTTTTAAGCATACACTATGTAGTAATCAAGATCCTATAGCTAATTTTAAAACGTGTATTATCAGAGGTGTAGTTTTATTTTGAAATTTTTTCATATTTTTTTTTGTATAAAACGAGGAACAATAGTTATAGTAATGATGTCGGTGGTTTGCAATTTTTCAAATTTTTATCCCCAACCCCGTAATAATCATAATAGATAGTAATAATAATACTTATGTACTTATTAAGCTCATAGCCCTTCTTGCCTTAGCTTGGCAAAAACTTTTAAAATATCCCCTCAAGCCCCATTCAATTATAAGTATTATGATCACTTTTTAGCTTTTTTTTTGCTTTTTTCCTCTATCTAACTATGTATAAGATATAAGCCAAAGAATAGGAAAAAATCCAAATTGTGATGACAAAGACACAAGCTTCTCTTTTCAACTTTTTTTTCCAAGTAAAGTAAAAATTTCCAAGATAAGATTAGAACTCTGTATGTATCTTATATAAGAAAATGTAATAATCACCCCAAGGTCCTTACGTGCTCATTTTTAAAGGCTCTGATTTAATCTCATCCCTATTTTGGCTGAATTTACCCCTATAATAAAGGCCTAACTTTACCCAAATTCTAACCAAACTTAACCTAAACTAAACTAGGTTAATTTCATACACTTAGACACTTACATATACTTTATATGGGTAAATTCAACCAAAATAGGGATGAGATTAAACACACCAAGTCATTTTTAAAGGGGAAACCACATTCAGAAAGAGAAGAAGTAGAAAAAAATGAAATTTTGTTAAAGGTCTATCATTATCATTATCACCGAAAAAGAAGAAAAAAAACTTAAAAGAGACAATAATATCAGTACTATCAGTATAGTACTAAATAGTGGTAAAGTTCCTTAGGTATTTTTATTTCTGGGCTATTAAAACATTCTTCCAACCCAACTTTGAAGATAAAAGCCTTAGGTTTACTAATGCTTTTATAAGTAAAACTGATTTAATCATTTTTAGAAAAATTAAAAAAGATTTTTATTACATTTATCATGACCTATTACAGCACAATAGTATTCAGAGGAATTATCCAGGTGCTAGCTAAAAGCTTAAAAAACTTTTAAATTTTGAATTTTAGTCATAAAAATATGACCTCGTAATCAAAATGACCAAGTCTGATGGAGAAATTTCAAAAATTTCATGAATTTTTCAAATCATTTCAAAAGATTTTACGATTTTGTTGAATAATTTTGGTGTTTTTATGAAGCAATTTACTTTTTTTTTTGGTAAATTTTCAAGATACTTTTTTTGTCTGTTTTTTGTTCGTTTAAAATAACCATTATAGGTTGAAATGAAAGTACTTATGGTATATTAGTAATTCAGATCGTTATGAGCGATACCGGTCGGTTTTTTGGGGAAATTTAGAGGTACACTTGTAGTACCTGTAATAGTAATAGTAAGATAGAGTTTGAAAAAAAAATTAAAAATTAATATGCTACCCAGGCACATTTTTAGTCAGATAAAAACACATTTAATTTCTCATTTCAAATTTTCCATTTCACATCAGAATCGAGCACGAAGTGCCCAAACTAAACAGACTCTAATATGTAATATACTCTGTAGTCTGCAGTACTAGTACATATTATGGATAAGAAACAAAAATACATTATCTATGAAATAATAATAATAATATTTTTCATTTCTCATTTTTTTTTTCTCTCAGTTTTTACAGTCAGTTGGGGCTTAAAAGTGTTTACTTTTCAGGTTTACGGATATACCCAGGCCAGTCAGTACGTGTGTAATTTTCTATTCTCTTATCAAAATTCATAAATTTTTAATTAGCGCGAGCACACTGAGCATCCTGTTCTTCTTACACTATCTATCCTATCCTTACACTAATATAGCTACTCTGTATACCACAAAAAGTGAAGCTCAAAAAGCCATAAATTTATATACGTGATCAGATAGACTTTTTTTTTCTTGGCTAAAACATACCTGTACTTATACAACAACTTGTAGTACAGTATCTAAATCTGATAGTATGATTGACCTGAGGTAATTTACACTCTTTTTTAAGCTAAAAAAAATCTCTAGAAAATTCAATCCTAATTTACCATCACTTATGTCGAAATCACCAAGATTCAAGTCAAAAATATCATATTCAAGTTTGAAAACCTAGATTTCACTAGGATTTCACTAGGATTTCACTAGGCGAAATCTAGGATTTCAAATTGAATATCCAAGCCTTAAAAATGAATATAATTTTTACATCTATTTGACAAAAAAATGAAATCTACTGAGAAATTTTAGTGAAAATTTTAAGATTAAAAAAAGCTAATGGAACTTTATTTGAATTTTTGGGAGATTATCCTCTGTGTTAAATGACCTAATATCGTAGTAAAATTTAGGTGTAGTTTAAAGCTCAAGTACAAGCCCTTATAGTACGAGTAGTATAGTGTATTCAAGTTGATGCCAAACCTTTAAAATAAATAATTGATCAAGTATTGTCAACAACAAGAGTGGAGGAGTGGACAATACTCTCGAGAGGAGTCGAGTTTAAAATTCAATTTTGAAATTTTTTAAATACTAGTATTCTAATTTGCTTATTCAAGCTTTCAAGTCCAATTTGAATATGAAGTATTGCTAGTACTAGTACTAGTACTAGTACTTGGTGTATAAGTAATGATGGTATAATAGTAGATACTGTTGTAGTAATGAGTATGAAAAATTGGCCAAGAAAGAGGGGTAGAGGGGTATAAAAAAATGTTTCAAATCACTCAAAAATCAGAGAAATGTTTTGAGTTTTTTTTGAGAGGCGTTGAAAAGCGGAGATAAAAAGAATCACGAGCACATTAACTACCCAAAAGAGGTTTTTAGAGATTATTTACTCTTTTGCTCATAAACTACCCATGATATTTTATATTCCTAATCTCATACATACTTTTATTATTATACAATATTTAATCTCAAGATTTCTAAATAGTACCCTACTATATACTATAATACTACTACTAGTATAGGGTATTCAATGGCTTTATTTGATGATTTTTGTATTCAAGTTTTTATTACTCTCAGTCAGAGTAAATTGGACTTTTCAAAAGAGCAGAATTTCGTTTATTTTCCGAGGATTTTGTAATAAAACAAATGATGCAAATAAAATTTACTACCATATACTATAGTACCAGTACTGTAAGATAGTAGTAGTAACTGGACTACAAATAGACTTCTTGAACCCGTTTAATTAATGGCTCTGATATAAATTGGTCAAAATTAATTGAAATCCATCCAAGTTTAGATACTTTTGAAAATCTCAGAAACTTCTACTAACTAAAGTAATAAACTCAAGTCAAAATTTCAGAAATCTCAAAATTTTGTAAATTTTGAGTATCCTACACATAGATAATAGATAATAGATACTTGATATTCCTAACTTTATAAATCGATAAAATTTCAAAACCTCTTATTTTGAGTATGTAAAATGTGTGTTGAATAAGCCGGTATATTTCTCAATTTCTGTATATAAAATATAAATCGAAGAACAAAGAGTCGTTTATTTCATCCTGGAGCTATTCTGACTCTTTCCAGCCCTCAAATATGCATTTTCCTTATACTAATTCCAACTTGCAAGTATTTGTACTCAAGTACTTGTACAGACAAAATTGTATTTCTTGTACTATTTTATAATATAAGTTTATATATTTTATATTTCGAGCCTTTTCTTATTGTAGTTATAATGGGCAAGTCTCCCCTTGCCTTCCTTCATATCCCTCGAGAGAGGACCAAAACTCTAGAAAAATTTCAAATTCACAATTCAAAAAGCCCTATCTAGAGCTACGAGTAGTATTTTGTCCTATCTATCTTGTGAATATTCAGCCATTGTACATTTAAGCTAAGGGCTTTTACTTCGAATTTTCAAAATAAATATTATTTTAGTAGAAAGCTTCAAAAGTACAGTACTACTAGTAGAATACAATGAGGTTTAGCAAGTTTGTGAAATTTTAAGAGAATTGTCTTTCAAAACCGAACCGATTATGGACTTATCTATATACCTAGACTTACTACCAAGTATATATACTGTATAGTAAGGACATAAAACTAAAACTAAAAGTAGAATAGAAGGATTAGATATTAAAAACACTTTTATCTCAGGTCTTATCTATATTTCCTAAAAGATACTAGAACACTATGTACCATTCAAAATATCCTAAAATTTTGGATCTTGAAGTCGATTGAATTTTTTACTGAATAAAATGGATCTTTTAAATATTTTAGATTAAGCTTCTTCTGTACAAAAGAAAATTACCAATTTTATGAAATTTTTGAAATTTTTGAAAACTTTTTTGATATTTTTTGCCTTTGAGCTGATCGACCATTGTAAATTTTTGAGGAATTGAATTTTATGTAAGAATAAATATAAAGGGGATTATAAAAGGCTTGGTAATATTATTGCTTGGTATTAAATTTATTATTTAAACCTGTCCATTAGTTCATTCTTTTATTTTTATTGCAAGCACCAAAATTCTAACTATTACTATCTACCAGCCAGTAGATACTATCTCTATCTAATAGTATAGTAGGTATCTACTAGTAGGGTACTAATAATAAAAGTACTTTGTAATAATCGAGAAAGTCTAAACTTTTAGTTTTATTTTACATTCCTAGTACTTTGCATTAGGCTCAGGGCTCGGGCTTTAGAGTATCTAGAGTAATATCTAGAGTATAGAGGTATCTTTTAGTATTCATCTGGCTGAAAGTAGTGATTTTTTCATTAATTAATCAACATCATGGTTATTTCCAGATGTCTGGAAAAACTGTAGCAAGATTTTCTCTACTAAAATTGATTAATATTTCAAAGATGGCTTAATCAAAAACACCAGAAAATAACCATTTGTTTTATTCGACTGAATCTCTTAAATGGGAATTTAAATGCGAAAAAGTTGGATTTAGAGAAGTACCTAGATAGTACTACTGTAGTACTAGAGCTCTGCACAAATCCCTTGTTGCTCAATGATCCATTTAGGAGATGTACATTTCCGCCTATACTGAATACACGGATCTCAAAATTCAAAATACCAAAAAATCCAAACCCAAATCACCAAATTTCAAAATAAAAAAGACCCAAAAAATCTACTTTTCCAAATCAAAATTTTGATAATAATTTGCCAAATTTTGTTTTATAGTAAAATTTTTGGTTCCTATTTTTAAACTAGTTTCGTTGAGAATCTTGTGTGATATTGATAAAAAATATAAAATGGTTTCATTTTTTTTCAAGGTTCTCCGAGCCCATTGCCCATTCGAATTTTTGAATTTGAATTTACTATTCAGAACATCAAATATCGAATCAAATTCTCGTTTTGAATGCTTTTTATCGCCCTTTTCGACCATTAAATATTTAAATCAAGCACTCTATAACCAGTACTAGTAGCCAGTAAGTGTACCTTCTATAGTGCTAGTATTGCTAAGGGTAGAAATCAAGTGTTGCTTTTGGCCATTCGATAGAACTAGTAGGACTTTTTTTCCCTAGTCCAAAGTCCAAAGTACTACTACCAAGAGTACAAAGGGACGGCCACGGCTAATGCCTTGGGCACGAGGACCGAGCGTGAAAGGGCATTTGAATGGAATCCGATTATTATTATTATCATTATGGACTATTATCTGAATCAGATGAGAGATTTTGAGAAAGAAATTTACTACTATTGATCGAATCTGATACAGCTAATGGGAAATACATGACGAAATACATCCTCACTTACTATACACTCTATATAGATACTATTCATAAATATAAAAAAAGAGAAATATCTAGCTCGATTTTTCAACAAAATCTAAACTTGAGATCTAGAATTTTGTCAAACAGTTTAAAAAAATCTACTTGCAAGCCTACACATTACACAAGGCTGTATAATCGTGCCAATTAAATATATTTTACAACTAAATTTGAATTTAAAAAAAAGTAGATACATGAACATTTCGAAAATTTTGAAATTTTCGAATATTAATTTGTGTTTGGTCAAATTATATTTAGCTCAAATGTCTTGGATTCAATTTCAAATTCCGAATCTGTTTTGAAGAATTTGAACTCGGTCAAACTCTTTGCTTTAATCTATAGATGTAGATATTTGAGTGATTTTTTGAAGCTGGAAAACTGTCATACCTGCCCTTGTACATCGTATATAAAGGCAGTTTTAAGATGATTTTGTATTCAGTTTTTTTTTCTACCTACCTACCTATATAAATATGTATGTATGGTCCAAGTTCTTTTACCAAGTGCCGAGCCCAGACTCACGATTTGAAAAAAAAAAGTGAAGCCCGGGGACTTGAGTGTAAAAAAATGCGATTACTTGGAGGAATTCAAGACCTTGGCTTGAGCTTTTCTTATTCATTTGCCCATATAACTTTGTATCAGTTTATTCCAGAATTGAACCTAGCTGTTACCTACCTAATATTTATATTATTCTACCCTTTACATAAGTATCTTCTAGTAGTATTTTATGTAGTAGTAATAGTAGTACAAGTCTCTCAAAAACTCAAAAATAAATACCACCCTTTCATTTCACTATTCAATTCATTCGAAAAATTTTTCATTACAAGAAAGAACCCCTTCAAGTGAGACTCTTGAACAAAAAAAAATTTCTTATTTGAGAACTTCTTGAGGGACCCCGATAAATAAAGTATCCCTAATTAGTACTACGTTCTAGCCGAACCCTTCAAACCCTTAGGCAATTCTCGTAAAAATTACAAAGTATCTATTTCTACCACAAGATTCTCAACTTTTTTTTAAAACTTGAATTTCAAAATCTGAATCAAAAGCTTAATTTGTCTTGTAAGGTAATTTCTCTCGAGATATCATTTTATGATAATTTAAGCATTCACTAATCGTGATTTTTGTAATAAATTCGCCATCAAATGGACTTGGAGTAATTGTAATGAACATGTCATTTAGCCTAGAAAATTTGAAAAAAAAGCATGAAATACATTACAAAGTCAAAGCTTTGTAGTACAGATAGTAATGTGTTTGTGATTTTTTTTGGTCTTTATAAGGTAGTCAAATGATGGTCTTTTTGTCTTTTTTTTTAAAGTCTTAAAAAGCATTAAGTAGCTCAATCTCAATTAACTTCACATGTTCGTGTAAGTGGATACATCATCATTCTGATCTTTCTCTATCTTCTAGATACAGACTATACTCTACTTGAAAGGCGAGAGAACATTTATGCGACAATTTTTTTTTGCAAATTTGGAGGAAACATCAACTTTTTCTCACACAATTTTAAAAGTTTTAAAACTACAGATAGTATAGCTATTTAATAAGTATTATAGTATTAGAACATAGTAAGACATAGGCACTAGTCTTGTATATGAGTATGCACGCAATGTGACGATTCAGGCCTTGAAAAATTTCACATCAAAATCACTTTACATCGAACACACCATGCCAGATCTCCTCTGGTTTGGTTTATCCAAAAACCTTAAGTAATGCTTTTTAAATATACAAAATAATGTATATTTTATTACCTTACCAAGTAAAGAAACCCTTAAAGCTTAGAAAAACTACCTCAAGTTTGTCAATGTTCAAATTAGACCATTAATTTGAATACATGTACCTAGGTGTTTTTTTGGAAGGATTTTGAAAGACAAATTTTGTGATATTTAAGAGTGTTTGCTTGTATGGTTGCAATGTCCATAAAATTCTTTGTTCGCGCGAGTGGTTCGGTTCGTCGTTGGAACAAAGTAGTTAAATTGTCGAGAGAAAAAAAATGAGAAAAACCTCAGAAATGAAGCCATAAGGATCTTGAGATTTTGGTCCATATATCAGATCAGTACTACTTGTACTACAAGTACTTGTACATGTGTGTATGTTTACCCAAATAAATACTTTCAATACTTTACATATAGTTAGTCAGTTAGCTGTATCAGTAACTAAAATACATAGTATCTTAGTATCTCTCTCTCTCTCTCTCTCTCTTATGGGTTTCAGTTTGGGCAAAAAATTGTTTTAGAAACTCATAAATTAGGCTGAAATGAGCACTCCATTATTAACTTGTACAAAGTACAAGTACAGACAGCCGAACTCGACCTATCTACCATTCATCTGGATCCATATACAAAGATCACACACGAATCCACCAAATTCATATTTTGTCAAAAAAAAATCTCGAATTTACAATACAATCAAGATACAGATACTTTCAAAATTCGAAATAATTTTACCTATGAAATCCAATCTAATCTAATTTTTGAAATTTAGCCTTACAAGAGATTATATTTTGATAAATGGGTTTTAATATTCTAAAATTGTATCTGATATTTTTACTAAATTGAGTAAGTATTAAGTACCTATCTGTAGTAGTACTTTATATGGCTTTTTGTTATTTTTTTTTGATGATTTTGAGTTTGAGTATAGAGCCATACTGATTTTAACTATTATTTTAAACTTTTAAACCTTCTAAACATTCTTATGGTAACCCTTTGAGCGAAACTTGTGTGATTTTTTGGTTATTTCTTTTCTCAAATCTAAATAAGGTTTTTTGGCTGGCTGTCTGTATATACTACTATACTTATTGATATGACTATATATGTGTTGTAAATACAAAGTCTCGATATTTTCCCGATAATTTGCACGGATAGACCTCACAAAATAGTACTTACATTTTGAGTAGATAATATCTGACTAGCTGCATGGACTGACTGGTGTATGTACTTTGTCCAACAAAATAGAATAGAAAAGTACATAAGTAGATGAACTTTAAGTGCTTTAAAATAAGTATATGCATTTATTTCTCGGCTCTCAATCACGCTCTCAAATCACGCAATCCTACTTAGAACTTTTTTTCTACTTCTTCTACTCTTTCATATTCTCTATATTCTGATGTATTCTGCTGTACTTTGTGAATTCACATTTTGATATTTTTCAGGATAGTTATTTCAGGGTCAAATGAAGCTTCAATATTTCGAATTATTTCGAGACTTTGTACTTTTTCTTATCTATCATATTATCCACCCTTCTATATACAAAAAGTATCCGTATGTTGTACAGCCAACAAAAGCCTGAGATTCAAATTAAAATCAAAATCAGAGCATTATTCTTTGTACTACATGAGTACAGCGTAGTACTATGGTAGTAGAATGAAAAAGGTCAAGTCATAAAATCTTATAATCTTTTAAAACACCCTTTTAGAACATTTCTGAGAAGTTGGTAGTCACGAATCCCCCGTATAAAATTATCGAGATTTCGAGCCTCGAACATAAAAAAATCATTTCATTTCCTTTAATCTAAAACTCTTTTTTTTTATACTTACTTCAAAATTCGGCCAAAGTAATTTGAAATACATCAAGTAAACTAAAACCTGGACATCTAGTACATGTTTTGAGGGTCGAGTCGAAAATATTCAGAATATATTCACACAGAATTACAAATTCAAACAAATCTAAAAATGGGAATTTTGTCATAAAATTTGCATATTTGGAACTTTTAAGATACAAAAATTTAAGTTTTTTGGCCTATTTAGACATTACTGGAATTGTTTCAAATAATTTTTTGACATTTTGAAATTTTACAAATTGGTTGGTGTTTTTCACATACTCATACGAGCACATACGACCGGACTTTAGTAATCTTTTTTTCGGTTAATTTCAAATTAGATGCAAATGGGCGTTTTTGGGACTTTGTTCTTCAAAATAATTTGCTAGATGTGAATAAATCGAGGCGAAATATAAAAAAATTTAGTCACACACAAGTGTCATTTGAATTTGAGTTTTTTTCCACCAACTTTAACTTTATATTTTTTTTTCGAAACGGATGAGAAAGACAATTACATATTACTCATATGACATGGGCAAAGTCAAAAATGTCTCTTTTCCTAATACCCTTAGAATTAGTGTATCTATGTACCTTTAGAGGATAAATTTAAAATATTTTCAAGTTTTTTTTTCTATTACAGAGTAGGTAGTAGGTATTTTTATTCAGTCTTTGAATATTTACTACTTGTAGTACTACTATGTAGTAGTAAATAAGTGAAATGAGTAAAAAGCGTGTGAATTGTCCAAAAACATCCTGCAGAAATAAGTGGAGAGCAGAGTCACGAGCACCAAATAATCTATCATTTTTCCTAAGAAATGTTCCTACAAATCATGAATCATTCCTACACTTTACAATTATACATTTTTTCCAAGTCCTTAACACATTTATTCAAATTACTAAATCGTCAAAAAATCTCAAAAAACGACCTAAAGATGGCACTATCTATCCTGGAAATAGCAAAAACTTGCGAAAATTTGCATAAATTTCAAAATTTGCATTCATTTTTTTGAAAATTTTTGTACTTTATAGTTAGTAATGATCCAATTATGTAGTTTAGAACCTCTTTATAACGAATTTAGGCTCTTTATAGAGCAGTTCCTCTGTATAATGTCTAGTAAAGTTCCTGTCTAGGAAATCAACTATTTTATCAGATCAGAATTCAGATTGTATAAAAAAGCTCCATTTTTTTCAAAAATTTTTGGTTCAGAGAAATACCGCAGTGAGATGCTCTCATCCTACCCTCACCTTAATGACTAGGATTATCAATCACCGATATTTTTTTATATTTTTGTATTTTTTGAGCATTTTTTTACAACTGATACTACTATGTAAGGTCCTACTATAGTAGTAGTACATAGTAGAAGTTCAGGGGAAAAAAGTAGAATTAATCAAGCCAATTCAAAGGTTTGAAATGAAAGAAAAATTGAGCTTTTTCAAACTAATACTTGGGAATAATACTGCTGAACTGAACTGAATGTATATATTTAAAGATACATATTACAGATACATATACTTACTAGATTTTGTGTACTTTTTGTATTACTTTTTTACTTAGGCAATCAATAATTCTACTACCAGGATAAATACTTTTGTATGTAAAACTCCATAAGAATAATTGCATGCTGCCAAACAATACTCGAAAAATTCCTTTTGAAATTTCTAATCAGCCCATTTGGATCTAGTACTAGTACGATTTTCCTTATACTTACAAACTTACATAATAAAATAATAGCCAAATACTTTGATACTTTAGTTTGTATTAGTATTAGTAGTAAAATAAGATTATGTTTTAGTGTACTACATATTACACTTTTGAATTCCAAAGTATCAAATTTCAATTGAAATTCAAACAGGTATTATTAGCCGTCAAAGTCAAAAGAGTCTCAAGAAAAATCTCGAATGAGAATATAAAAAAAACTATCGACTAATTAACCATTTGTCCGAATTTGAGATCGAAAAAGCCTTGGATAAAAAAATGCCTTTATTCATATGTAAGTCTATAATATGCTGATATAATGATTTAAAAATTTGAAAGAACAATACATTTACAATTTGTTTTCATGCTTGTTTTGACTCTTACATACACATACCAAGATACTCAAGACCAAGTTGGAAATAAATAATATACTTATAAAGTTATTAAGGTGACCCCTAATACACCAGGACATGATATTGGTTTTGATATCGACAAGTAATCATACTCTTATCTCAAAATGAATAAGAAAAATCTCCATAAAACTGCCAAAATCCTCAAAAAGTCCTGAAAATTCGCCTAATTCTCGTTTTCAAGATCAAATTTGAAGAAATATTTTAAATTTCTGAATCTAATGAGTTTGTAGTTTATGTAGTTCTTGTAAATTTTGGATTTTTTGTGAGTATTGAATGTGTTTACTTGTATTGGAATAAGTTTTTTTGGACAACTTTTTTGATTTTGAAGCGTTGAAAAGTGAGTTTTCCAAACAATTTTTTTCTCTTTAGTTTAGATACTCTTGTGTATATGTGTAGCTAAACTGATCTGTGAGGATGAGAGGGTTTTGGAGCGATCAATAATTGATTGAAACCTTGTAAGGAAACCGCAGAAAAGACTCAAAAATAAGTTTGAAAAATTCAGGTTTACTTTACACTATACCTCATCATGGTAGGTATGTAAGGTAGTATTCTTTCAAGACTCAAGATACGATCAGAGTCTCATTTGTGAACTTATTCTGAGAAAAAAGATTTTTTTCTACCAACCATCCCCATGTATCTTGGCCATATTACTACAAGTATCTTTTCTGGTATAAAAAGTATAAAATAAAAAGTATTATAAAATACATTCAAGGTTTGAAAGGCGGCTCATTTCTCACAACATGTCTTTCAATGAACAATTTCAAAGGAAAGAAAGAGGTAAATTGCTCATAGCAAAAATCTCTTTTTTTTAATATACCCTACTTGTACTATCGTATGGAGTATGAGTATGATATGGGGGAAATGTATTGGTCAAGCCAAAAATGAAAGAAAAAAAAGTAAAAATTCAGAAATTCAGAGCCAAATTGAGTTGGTTGTGAGCCAGCTACATAGTACAAACCCTGTATATATTTACATTAAAATACCCTATATACTGGTAGGTTCTTGTACTAATATAGGACTACAGTACTAGTATTCTGCTGGAAATTAATAAAGTCTCAAATTGTAAGCTGTTGTTCGAAAAAACCGATCGAAATCTGAAAAACTGAACATACTTATGATTTAATAGAGTTGTGCATTGCAGTACTTATACCTAAATAGAACTAACAATCAGACCAAATGCTCAAAATATCAAAAATGTCAAAAAACTACATAAAAATCAAATCTAACGATAATTATTTTACATATTTATTATGAAAAGTATACTTGTAATTGTAAAGTAAGGCTCAGCTTATCGTTCAAAAATTCAAAAATTTTATTAAGTCTTGCTTGCAAGTCATTTTAGAAACTTTAAGCATTTTTGCAATTTTTTTTATATTTTTTTTAGATATGTACAATCAATGCAATTTTATAATTTTTTGAAATTTTGTCAAATTAATTTTAGATCAAATTTTAGATTCCTCTACTAGTTCTGTTGCTTTTAATGTCCAAGTCCTGGTCTTATTAGTATAATGTACCTGTACAATGTACAAGCCTAAATACATGGTTTTTCAATACTTGTACATATTGTACTATTTATACAAGTAATATTTTGTTTTCCTCAACATCACAGAGAGAGAGAAAAGTACATAAAATAGTCCAAGTAAAATAAAAGTTGAAAAAAAAAATCGAGATACTATATCTCACCTGTATTACCCCTACTCATATACATAGTAGTAGTAGGGGTAATACATAATAGTATTACTTATGGTGTAGTTTAATGCGTTTATTGCATGTTTAGTGTAAAAACCCATAAGAAAACATGTAATCCAAGCCCCACAAGTCCTATTGATCTCTAATGTAAAGTACAAGTAATATTCTGTAAGGTATACTACTATACTAGAGTCGGTATTTTTCGAGGCATAAAAGTTGACAAGTTTTACACATGATCGATAGCAAAAGAGTTGGAATTTATTTTATTTCATTTTATTTTATTTTATTTTATACTTTACTTCTTTAGTGTATTACTACTATGTAGTAGATATTAGTATTACAAGTACAAGGTAGGCTTTGACTATGTATGTATGTGTAAGGCCATTAGTTTATTATAGTTCTTGTGAAAAGTTAATCTTAATCTCTTTTACTCTATTACTTACACCTGAAAACCCTTTGGAGATTGAGATTACATTTTGTGACTTTGTAAGTAATTAAATTGAGCGGATTACAAAAAGCCTCCAAGTCACAAACTCCAATTACTTTTAGTGAAATTTGAATATTACAATATGCATATCAGTATATATTTACTAGTAGGTACTTATATGAAGGTTTTGACCATATGCAAAAGTCCTATACTGTACTGTGTAGTCTTGAATCAAATCATCGAGAGATTTTTTTTTCTGTAGCATTTTGGCATTTTGAAAGTCAAATTTTGTATTTCGAATAGATAGTTTGAGGCTATGATGGGGGTTGAAAGGTTCAGCTAGTAAATTTAAATTTACAAAATTTAACAAATGCAATTGTACATTGTATTGTACCATTATTATTATCTACATAGTTATGTTATGTATTTGAGATTTGAAAAGTCAAGACAAGTTCAGTCAAATAGAATGTAAGTAATCAGAGGGGGATCTTTGGCCATTTATATTATATCTATTCTATAACTTGTATTATCTAGTATGTATAAGTACAGATACATATTATACAGATAGTATAAGAAGGATTTGAATTTGTAGAAAATGTACGAGATGACTTTTTTGATGTTTGATGGGCCATTGTTGATGTCTCCGGAAGGCAGGCCAGAGTTGATGAGCAAAAGTACAAAATACTTTTTAGCCTTTTGGTACAAGTATCTGTACAACTAAATATCACTCTGAATCTTTGAAAAGACCCATCACATGAATTATATTACTACCAACATCATTACTTATACATAATAATACATATTTATACGTATTTTACATACTACATACGAGTATTATGTATAAGAGATTTTATACAGATTTTGGAGCGAATGCAATTATTCCTCAACAAATACGTAGCGTAAGAAAATGTTGGTCGAGATACCCACCTGAATTATAATCATAATGCCAAAATTACACCCAGTCCAAAATCAAAAATATCAAAAATTATCAAAATTGAATTTTTTCTAAATTTAACGTCAAATTGAGTTAAAATGGTTTTAAATAAGATTCATTTTACAATTAGATTATTTTATTTAGAACTGTGTATATTTGGGAATGGAAACCTTTTAGTTTGGGCTAACCTAACCCAACCTAACCTAACCTAAGTCTGGACCTGGACAGATTTTGACCTGAAATTTTCTACCCTTATCTAGAGATAGCCAAAATATCTCCAAATAAATTTTCAGCTCAAAGGGATAACTGATTCTGGTAAAAAAAGACTCCTATCATCTATATGAGTAATTCGAGAATTTTTTGAAAAATACTCTTTTTATTATGATTTTTTGACTTTTTGAATTGATTTTTTAGACAATTTGGTAATTTGTAAAGTTTTCTAGTTTGTTTAAAAAGTGTATTAGGTCTTATGTATATGTGTATCTGTAGTAGTAAGGGAATAGGAAGTCATGGTCGGCCGGTGTCGTCGGGCCATAAAGAATAAATAGCGAGCTCTGTCCACCCAGCCAGAACAAGTGGGACTCCAAAATAAAATAGAAAAAAAAACTTCAAACTTGAAAACTTTGTCGATCGAAATATCTAAAAAAACTTCAAAAATGCTAATCAACCTGCCTACGATTCTATCCTATCCTTTCCTATCATATCTGCCCATATACATGTATGGTATTACTTATACTCGTAGACTCGTATTTAAGGTACTAGTATGGCTCTGATATGGAAATGGAACTTTTCTCTCGTTTTATGGGCCTTTCTGTATGCTAACTACCTTCCTGGCTTCCGCTTTGAAATTGCACCAAATTTGACATTATCGAGTCCCTACCCTCAAACAGCTCTATACAGTTACATACATAGCTATCTCTATAAAGCATAATATTTGATGATTAAACTCACACTTTGTGAAATGTTAATGTCCTTCTATACAGTCCACGAGCAACCCTTTACAAAATTTCTAATTTTTAAATCAATTTCAAATGTCTATTTAACCCTCAAAAGTCTATTTCTTCACTCAAAATTTCACATTTTTCATGAATCTACTGAGCAAACTTTAAGATTTTAAGGATCTAAAGATACTTTTTGAAATTTTGCAAATTTTCTTCTAGTATTCCTATAAGTTTTGGATGTTATACTATACAAGTGTATTGAGACGAGTTTTTGCTTGTGATTTTTTCAGTTTTATATAAGTATTTGGTTTTGAAAGAAATGTCTTTTTTTTGCTGACATCAAAGTACTTCTCCATGATACATTTCTTTTCATAAATGACCCTCAACACATGTTCAAATACCAACTCGATATTTTCCCCATAAACACACGACTATGAGAGTCTCATTCAAAAGGGGAAAATATCATAGGTCTTATGGAGTTTTTGCTTTCTACCAGAGTACTCTATACATAATAAGTATTCTGTATTATTATGTATGTAGTAGGAAATATGTATATGTAGTTAAAGTACTAGTATTTTGTAGTATAATAAACTATAAATACCTTTTCAGTTATTTTACATTTTACTTTATACCCGGAGAGCCATTAAACTTCAGCCATTTCCCAACTAATCGCCTTAATTTAATGCACTAAAATTAAGCAAACATTTGCCCAAACCGAACTACGAGCAAATTCCCAAACATAACTCTTTTGCCCTGGCTAATTCAGGACCACTAAAATATATTTTACTAATATCCAAAATAATACTCTTTTTCCACTTATACTATACCCTAGTACTAGTAATACCACCATAGTATAGTATCACAAGGACTACTATACAAATTCAAATTTTAAGAGTTTTACAATTTGGCCCTAGTCCAATTGCAAAATTTGAATTCACATTTACGAGACCACAAATGCTTTTAAATACTCGGGGAAAATGTGTGGCAATTAATTGCTCCACTCATATGAGCTTTATGAGGTCACCTTACAACACAATCGCTATCAGCCCGTTCAAACTCACAAATTCAGACTAATTTTTCTCAAAAAATGCCCAAAATTGTCTCAAAATTTGATATAATTTTGTCTAAAATTCCTTTCAGCAGCTGATATTTGAAGAATAAAATCTTGCCTTTGCAATTATTAAACAATTTTAAATTAAAATTGTCCATAAAAGACCTAAATTGTGCTCAAAAATTGCAAAAATTCCTTTAAAATCTCTAAACTTTTTAAAAGAAAATCTTGTTTTTAGTAATTTTTAGTTAATTTTAAGTTTTTAAAAGTTGGGAAATGAATGCCATATGAGAATCAAAAATGCCAAAATTTTTCAAAATATTCATTTACGTTTAGTTGTTTCAGAAATTTGTTCAATTATGAAATATTCATAGGTATAAATATGGCAAATGATCGTATCAAAATGCATTATTGAGGATTTTGATTTGATTTTTGACTAGTTGACAATTTTGGGTTATTATTTGACCTTTGAAAAATTACATAGGAGGAAGTGAGTTTCTTGAATTTCTTTGAGCAAATGACCAGCTCGCGTGAGATCCTCCATAAATTTCGATAAAAATGGTCGAAATCTCCAAAGACAAAATTTGGACTTTACAAAATCTACAAGTTTCAATTTTAATTGTTCCATCGCACACTATACCCTACAAAGTAGATTGAAAGCTACACTTTTAATACTTAATTACTGTATTTTATGTATTTTATACATTTATATCGCTCATTATACTATGTATGTAGTAGTACTTGATACTATACAAGTATTTCATACTGATATAATAATTCTCAGACTCAAAATCTCAGTAGTCAAATTCCCTCGAGCACAAACTACCATACTATCTATCGTAGATACAAGTATCTGTACCCTACTTAAATACTGTATAGTATCTTACCATTAGAGATACTTTTAATATGTAAGTTTTAAAATGAAAAGTTTTTTAAAAGCATCATCATCATCATAATGTAATATAATGTAATGTGTAGTAGCTTTTAAAATGAAGATTTTTTGAAGCTACGAGAATCTTAATTACCACCTTAAGGAGATTATTTGCAAAGAACCGATGACTCATTACTTATCCCTATTAAAAAGATTCTGAGAAGGGGAAAAAATGATGGAAAAGATTCATTTAATCCAGATTAATAAACCTAGATTTCAAATATACATACTAGATAGTATACACATCTGAATACATATATTATAAAAGCCAGTAGACAATGAGATTGGATATTTACTACTTACCAGTACTAATAGTATCATACTAACGTATGATGGTTAGTATCTGTAGTAGTAAAAAAAAATTTAAATTACGATAGTTAAATTACTTATCTTCTTCTAGTATACTTATTTATGTAGATTTGCCCTTGGGGTTCAAAATTTCAAATTCGAAAGAATCACACCCTTCCTGTACACTTTTTCTACCTTTTTTTTTATATAATCCCAATATATAGACTGACTGTAGTATAACAAATGTAATAATACTGGGCCCAACCGCATACTCAATTCCAATGGAATCAGATTGGAATCGTAGTTAATATCACTACCTAACTGAACTGATAATACTTAATACTAGTTAGAAGTAGGTAATAAGCAAAAAGGATCGCAAAGTTGTAATTAACTCGCAATACTTGTGCTATTTAGACTCGAAAAAACAATCAAATTCGATCATAAATTTAATACTACCAGTCTTTATACGAGTAGGTAGGTACTCGTAGCACTTGAACAATCCATAAAAAATCAGAATGAAATTAAGTCAGCTAGAGAGACCGAGTTTTGCACTTTGCCGTTTTTATAAGGCAGAATAGTATTGAAAATCTCTCGAGATTTTCGAAATTTCAAAGAGTATAAGCAAAATTTCAATAAATTTTACTCGATTTTATAAAATTAGTAGGGAATCTAGTATGGTACTAACCAACAACCTACTAAACATAATGATACTAAAACATTTAAAAATTTAGTAATTTTAGAAAATCCAGCAGCAGAATCGATATCGATGCAACTTTTCTTTAATTTTATGGCAAAATTTGAGTTGAACTTTTGAAATCGACTTTGACAAATCGTTTTCAAATTTTTTAAATGAAATTGTAGTGTGTAGTACCTACTACCTACATATTGATAAAATTTTAGAAAAAATTGAAATTTTGCAAATTTTGGTAGCTTTTCTATACCTCTATAAGATGTTTAGAGCACAGCTAATTTATATTTTTGATTTTTTTCTCGAGATTTTAGGTGAGCTTTTGATAAGACTATGGTTTGGTGTATCAGTGTACAAATGAGTTAATAAAATAAATTTAATTTTTTTCAGTAGGCTAGTGATTAATTAATGAGCTTGGTCTGGTCTTAATTAAGTCCCTGGCATAATATCCAATTCATTATCGCCTGCTGAGCTGCCCAGCTTATGGGCTCGAATAAATAACTTTGCATTATATTATACAAGACCCTACTATTACTATTATAAGGACAGTATATAGTACAATACAACTCTATTGACCGATCCTATACATATCAGTATTTAGATATGTATATAGAGTAAGCTCTGGTTGAGCCAGGCAGAGCAGCAGCTTCATTTATAAATTATAAAATGAAAGTAAAGTAGATTACAATTATACCGAGTCCATATGTAGTGCATTATAATTCGAATTTAAATAAATAATCCTGTAAATCCAAGGCCTTAAAAGTCCAGAGCAGAAATTGTCGAAATTTTAGAAACAAACAAGAAGTTCTACAGACGATAGATACTTACTATACTATACTATAGTATAAAGAAAGAAATAAAAGAGAAAAATTGCTACAAGTTTAAAAGTATTTAAAAATGATCCCCCCTCCTGTTAAATGGCTTTTTGAAACTCCAATTTGAATTCGAATTCGAACGATAAAATAGGTTTATTTAACTCTATAAAAATACTTATGGTAAAATGGTAAGTACTCTACTTATGGTAAAAACCAAAGAATTCTTCATATTCTAGTACTGTAAGTACTACTACTATAGTACTAGTACTTGTACTTGAAGAAAAAGAGTGATTTCAAGTCAAGAAAGACATTCACCACCAATTTAAAACTACTTTGAGAGCACTGAAACTATTCTCAAGGAGAAAAAAATGAGCTCCGATCTTAACAAGTAAACCCTCAAAAAGTACAAAAAAAATCATTTTTTGACTTTTATTCAACTATCATAGTCTCCCCTAGCCTTAATTAGAATGCAATTACAATTTAATTTGACAGAAATTTCTGAAATTTTGAAAATTTCAGGTTTTCAAATATGGAATTTGAAATTTTTGTGAAATTTCAAGACTGTTTTTGATGATAATTTAGGGGGAAAAGTGCTTGCTTTTTGAATAATTTTAAAGATTTTTTGAGAGTTTGCTTGTTGGTTCTTATTTTTAAGATATTTTTTCGAAGGCATCTGGAAAAGTTGAAGAAATTCTGAGCCAAGATACTACGAGTATAAATGTAAATGTGGAGGTTTTTTTTACTATCTCTAATTTTAAAAGTGATTTCCAAAGTGTTCTGGACCTTTACTATCTCCTACTATAGTCAGTAGTAATATATAATGGTATAATATTACTATTCAGAGCTTTTAATTTTAAATGGCAAATGCAAATGTTCAACTTCTGCTTTTTTTCTAGTTTTTTTTACCCCTTTTTACATATACAAGTAGTACTATATTAAATAGATAGATAGATAGATATTACATTACATTGCAACTACTCAATCGTCAAAGGTGCATTAGACATGGCCATATTCCGCATTGCAAAGCCAAGAAAAACACGAGAAAAATATTGCTTTAATTTAACGATAAGATGAAAAATCGCAATTTTAATTTTTCGAAGAAAAAAACAGTCCAAACTTAAAAGGATTTACATGATCAAATGTTCATTTTGAGTAGTTGTACCCTACTCTAGTTTCTAGTACTAGAGATAGTACTAGGTTGAAAAATGATCTAGTAAAGTGTAGGAGAAAAAAAAATTGAAAAATGATTACAAAATTTGATAGTCATGTTTGAGAATCCCCAAATGACAGAAATTTTGTCTGATTCAATCAATAATTCTCAAATTCTCAAGTTTGAAGTCTCAAGTAGTCTGAGTTTGAAGAAAAACCTAGATAGTACCTAGATAGTATACCTACTTCAAAATTTCAAAATTGAGTTCAATTAATGCTTATTTTTTGGTTTTTTGCAGAAAGTATCCGAGTTTTAAAGTGAATTTAGCTAACCTCTGGTTTGATTAAGCTGGACAGGCGGTGATTTTTCGGTTTTTGAAATCAAAAATCAGACCCTGGCCCTACTTTGTAATCAAGACCAGACTTTTTGTAGAGTCCAACACCGACCACAAATATCCTCAAAAATGTTTCAAAAAGTCCATAAGAAATACAGGGGGAGAACATGGTTTTTTACATTTGGACAGTGAAAAAGTATCGAAAAACAGCTCATAAATCACACTTGCGAAAATCGACTGAACAAGACGTATCGATCAACGCTAATCGATCCTTATACAGGGTGTTTCAAATCACACAATCTATAAAATTACCCAAAAAAACTAAACTAAAGTACATAAAATTCTTTACTAATAAAGAAAAATTAAAAATTTTGAAAAATCCCCTCCCTCGCTTTAAAAATTAAAAAATAATTTTTTAGGGGAAGG
>JAQIXA010000900.1:0-32257 GCA_034699045.1 Nanhermannia cf. coronata Gr-Ori-00579
GTACTCGTTGAGACCTTTCTAATGATGTGTTAGATTAGTCTCTAACTCTTATAGAAGCTGAGATATGAATTTTTTAATATTTAAAACTTTGACCTTTGACCTGTAACTCGGGAACGGGTCACTTGCGCAACCAACGGTTTTCAAATTCGGAACCAGCATAAAAAAACACAACTTTTGGCGAAATGACCTTTGAACTGGCCCTTAAGGTGTCAAAGAGTCACTTTTTTGTCAAAAAAATGTTGGATTCGGGATCGTCGTAGTCGATTTACCCATATTTCACATTAAAATCAAAATTTCATTTTTGACCTTTGACCTAGCCCTTAAGGTGTCAAAGAGTCACTTTTTTGTCAAAAAAATGTCGGATTCGGGATCGTCGTAGTCGATTTACCCTTAAACTGCCATAACGTAAAATTCCGTTTCCGCAGTTCAGTCCGGATTTTTTTCGTAGCTGAATTTATAAACACCAGACCGAGTTTTTCACTAGATTGAGTCACCCTGTTTATAAGTACATAATCAATTCGGTAGTATACATATGTAACTATATGCTTTACCTGCTAATTTAATCGATTAATATGCAAATCGAACCCTCTAATCATATCTCTCTTTATCTAAAATTTAGTAATTTATAATTTAAAAAATTATGAAAATAGAGATAATTTTTGCCGACTTGTGTGTACTTAAACTTACAGTTTAATCTATCTAATCTATTTTAATATGTAAATACCTATGCCTATATGGTATATGTAGGTAGAGGTAGAGGTAAATACATTTTTCCAAATAGAGCAAATAAAGGACAAGTGTAATGAGTTTAATAGAGATAAGTTAAGTGCAAAATGAAATATACCTACCTAGATATTTAATTTGCAAATTTTTTCAAAGTGTCCTAATTTTTTAAAATAGCTAATACAGATATCGATGTAGTCGCTATATAACAAGCAAACCTTCAAAAATGTCTGAAAATAAGTAGGCTATAAATTATATCTATCTAAATAGGAATAAATGCACTTGAAATTGAAATGCGTTTAGTCAAATTTTGTAAAAATCTCAGAATTTTGACCAAAATTTCACATTTACCATTTCTTATGAAATTCTAGCATACAAAGCCCTATAGTATATATTTTAGAACTTGTTTTTCGAAATATTTGGAAATTTTTTTAGACATAAATGAAGATTTACTTGGGATTTGCCAAGGTGTAAATTTGCCAAAGACAAAGTGATCGTAAAAAAGTTGAAGACCCGTTGCCACAAAAAGCAATTTTAATTTTTACCTCACTTGTAAATTGTAATTGCTGGGTCAGGACTTGAAAAAAAAGTTGAAAACAATACTACAGAAGAATACAATAATAATAATAATATTATCATGTTTTTACATTTTTAAGTACCTACTCTAAAAATCTAAATTACTATACTATATCCTCCATATCCATAATACACACTTGTTCTATAAATTATAAAGTACAAGTAATGTAGGTCCATAAGATGAAATATGTGGTACTTTTTGAGGTGCTTTTAAATCGTATTTCGCACTTTAAAAATGTGAATTTGACTATTTTTTTTTCAGAAAAAGAGATATTTTACTTTTCAATGTCAGAAAACAAAGGAAGTACCTATAGGTAATCTATACTTTGCAAAAAAAAAGTTTATTTACATATTTTACGAGATTAGAGGTTTTAAACAACCTGTTTTAACTATAAATTCAAGGCTCAATAACTAAATTTAAGGCTATTTACCTACTATACATATCCTCAATTTCTTATTTTGAAATGAATGGTAGTATATAATTCATACTTACAAAACTAAGAAACAGACCTGACTGTAGCCTCTGGGTCTAGAGTCAGGTCCTGATATGTGACATAGTGTAAAAGATACCATATCTTATCTATAGAAAATCCTATAAACGAAACTTTTTTTGTCTATTTCAAATTTTCTTCAAAGAAATTTCAAAGAAATGGCATCACAGAATTTAAAATCTTGCATTGGTATTCTTATAGGATTTTGAACAAAAAACCGTGGTATTTCAAGAGAAATCAACAAAAAGCTTTCGGTTTCATACCTTCTCTATCAATTATTTTGGTGAGAATTCGGGAAACCTGAAATTCAATTTTATTTTGAAATTCCAGGTTTTAAAAAAAAATAATTGAAATTCGTGTTTTGATGATCCTCGGAGTGTTTCAAGGTGGTGAAATTCGAATTCTCCGTCATTAAAAACTAAGAAGATCGTCAAAACCCGAATTTCAATTATTATTTTTTTTAAACCTGGAATTTCAAAGTAAAATTGAATTTCAGGTTTCGCGAATTCTCGCCAAAAAAATTGCTAGAGAAGGTATGCTCGGTTTTAGGCATCTTTTTCACTATGTTACATATCAAGGTCCAGGGTTACAGCAAGGTATGTTTCATTTCAGTCTCCATTTGGCATAATTTCCTCTAAAATTTTTGGCATAATTTTCAAAATTCTTGAATTCACTTCTACTCTACTTAAATAAGACACATTGAGCAAATGAGCTTACAAATTGATATACAAAAACACCTAGGTATACTGTTTTTTGAATATAAAAAACGCAAAAAATGGTTTTAATACCCAGTAAGAATCTAGATAGTAGAATGATGAGATGATTTCTGAGATTTTTTTCTTCTCAATTGGACAAAAGCATTTGTTTTTCTAACATACTTATTTAACTATATGTAGTAAGTATGTACTTATGTATATTTAGATCACTTTCGACCATTTTTTTCCCCTTTATAAATAAGGATAGGATTTCAAAGTTTCGAGATTGAAATGTTATTGTATCGAGATTATATGAGATCTTATTGTTATTTTAAAGAATTCTCTATTCTCTACTTACTATACTAAATATACAGTTGTAACTGGCAGGTAACTTAAGCCTTACATTTCCTCATAAGAATAATAGTAAAAATTACCTGCATATCTACGAGTATTCTGTACTTAAGTACGATATTAAGTCGGTTTGTTCGGACTTATTATTGTATTACCTTACTTCAAATATCTATATAAGTAGATAGTTGTATTGAAGATTTGAAATTTTTTTTGGGCGTCAACAGTCAACTGTCAGCTGAGAGATTTAAGTGTGCAAAATTTGGTGCAATCATAATCACATAGAGCATTATTTCTTCATCTGAACAAATGAAATCAATGGACAAAAGCTCCATTTATTATTTACTTTCGAGATTAATTTCAATGAACTTCAATAGAAAAAACTGAGGAAAAATAGCTCGAACTTTGCTTTTTAATATAAAATTTTGATCAAAATGACCTCTGAAAATGAAATTTTCAGCTTCAAAAAACCAAATTTTTTCCCTTAAAAAAGGACATTTTTAGAATCATAAACTGAAGCTCAGATTTTTACCTCAAAAAATGATATTTTTAGAATTCCGAAGTCCGAAGCCAAATCTTGATCGCAAAAAATGATATTTTTAGCAACATAAACTAAATTTTGGCTTCAAAAATGAGCTTTTTAGACATCAAAAAACAAATCTTTATCTCAAAAAATGACAATTTTAATTTCAAAATCTGAAACTGACATGTAAAGCTTCAATTTTTCTGTAATTTAAAGTAATTTGCCAAGATTCTCAGCTCTGAAAGTCCAAATTCTGGCTTTAATTTTTAAGTATGAAAATATTTTCATGTAAAATTGTGATAAAATTTTGATCAAAGGATCTCAAAAATGACATTTTTAGCTTCAAAAACCAAATTTTTTCTCTTAAAAAATGACATTTTCAGCTTCAAAAACCAAATGTTTTTCCTTAAAAAATGCATTTTTAGAATCATGGTCTAAATTTTTCCCTCAAAAAATGAGTTTTTAGACATCAAACACCAAATCTTTATCTCAAAAAATGACAATTTTAACTTCAAAATCTGAAACTGGCCTGTAAAGTTTCAATTTTTGTACCTACATTTTAAGGTATTTTGCCAAGATTCTCAGCTCTGAAAAGTCCAAATTCTGGCTTTAATTTCTAAGGTATGATAATATTTCCATATGTAAAATTGAGAAACAAAGTGAGGATTTTCAGTCCTGATTTTGATTAAAAACTGAAGCTCGGATTTTAAGGATTTTGAAAGAATTATTAAACCAATTTTATGGAAAAATCAATTTGGTAAAAATTGAAATTTTGGTTTTGGCAATATTTTGATTTGAGATAAATTAAGCAAAGCGAGCTATTTTTTTTAAAAGTAGGAAGGGTTGACTAAAATTAATTTAAGCCTACCGGTATTAATGATCTTTTTCAAACTCTTAAAAATTTAAGGTGATGATAACAATAACAATGGGTAAAAATAATATTACAACAATTATTCATTAAAATCGAAATGTGATGATTATTTTTTTGTATCGTAGTAGTATTCTGTAGTACAATATGCAATTGAACTGTAGACAGATTAATACTAACTAAAAATATAAAAATTAAAATATAAAAAAAGTAATTAAAAAGCTTAAAATAAATCAATCAGCCCCATTTAACCATTGCATTTACATTTACATTCATATTCAAATGGCATATTTGTCATCAAAATAAAAGGTTTATTGCGGTCAGTCAAAGGCAAAGGTGTTAATGGTGAAATGATAAAAAAAATATATTTAAAATATTTCTCATTTCATGCTTGAGATATGCTTGATCCACCCCCTTTGAGGTTTAAATTTAGTGAAATTTGTGCAATTACATCCAAGCTTTTTCATATGTGCAATTTATACCGACTTTAAATTGCCGAATCTTGAATTATTTATGTTGTATGAAGAAATATTAACCTGTAATATCCCTCATTGAATTAACAAATTGTCAAATTTAAATCAAGTAAGTGATTAAATAAGTGATTAGGAAGCGGAAAGTTCTTTAAGATTTTTGATTTTATGACAATACAGTATAAGCTATACATATTTAAATATATGGACATTTTGACTACAAGGAATAATGTCAAGAAATATTTTGGTCAGGCATTTTAAAGCTTTGCTATTCTAATAAATTAAAGCCAAAATTGAGGTTTTTTGTAAAAAATCAAAATTTTTGTATAGGTTTGAAGATTTGTGTGTTTCACTTTTAAGTTTATTTTTTTGACAGATTCTGTCAAAAAAATTATTCAAATAAATTCATATTTACATATGAATCTTAAATTTTTAAATAAAAGACTCACGTTTTGGTTATTTAATTTGAAACAGTTTGTAGTTTTACATTGTCTTCGTCGTCTACAAAGTCTAATATTATGCATTTTATTGATTATTAGGATCAGCAATTGCAATAATTAGGATTAGGTATAAAAACTAGTACCCTACCTATTATTTCAAACTTGTATCTGTATCATGTAGAATCATGGATAATATGGATTCTGCAACTGAATTGATAAAATTGATCAATTTTAGTTTGAACATTTCCAGAATGACTCTTTTTGTGATGTTAATATAAAATACTTTTTCCCTCTTCAAAACTATAGGTATTTAATTCTAAATAGGATTTTGTCAATTTGACAATTTGCATTTTGCCTAAATATCCGAGCTCTCAAATTTAATAAATTTTTATTTCTTATTATTATATAAATCTAATAAATTGAATCGAAAGTGTGAGATTTGGCTTAATTGAGGAATAAAAATAAAAATGTACATAACTACATACATACCAGTAGTCAGTATAGGTACTTTTCTTATCTCTGTATAGTGCAATGTGTTAATGTCTCAAATACTAGGTATTGTATGGTATTTGTAGTAAGTATGGTGTAATTGAGAGAAAGTCCATTTTTATATTTAAATCAAAAAGCAAAAAAGCAAAAGTATGCTCAAATTATTTCCAACTTGTACATACTACTAGATAGGTATCAGTAATAGGGTACTGATGTAAGTGCACAATTTGCATTTTGAAGACAATCGGAAGTCGTGTTGAGATTAAAAAAATTCTCAGGTATGGATCTCATACATATCTGTAGTAATAGTAATATGTATGTACAAGTAGTAGTAAGTTAGTAAATGTAAACAATGGTCTATTTAAAGGCAAACCAAGCCTTTAAACTAGGTATATTTAAATTTTGCTTAAATAATGTCAATTTCATATCAAAATACTTACTACTACTACTAGTAGTAATATGAGCAATCGGTTTCAGAATCAGATCAAAGAATTTGGATTTTGAATTTGAATTTTGATTTGAGCTTCCGTCCATTATTCTAATCGATTGAGCAATTTATAACCATCGTATTTTCTTAGAGATTTATTACAGAGTCTTTGAAAAGAAAGTTCTCAATAAAATAATGTAAATAGCAACTTTGAATTGTACATACCTATACAAAAAAGCAAAGACATTCAAGTGAAATTAGGATAAATACAAGAGGATCCTAAAAAATTTAGAAAATTGATTTGGATGCAATTTTGGATTTTATTTTTAGAATTTTTAGAGTATTTCGAGTCTAAAAATAGTTGACTAAAGACTAAATCCAGATTTTTCTGGAAAATTCTGGCTAAATTTCTAGTTTTAGGAAGAAGTTAAGAAAAAAGTTTATTTCAGTGTCCGTGTCAAGTCATTAGGTCTTCTATTCTGTTCCATAAGCATAAGATTTGTAATGAGATTTTTAAATTTAAATCACAGTTGAGCTTGAGCTTACATGTTTATTTATGAAGGCAGAATATAGAGGAATTATTATCTAAATAGTTAAAAATGAGCGAAAATTCTGACAATATTTTTAACTTTGGAACGTTTGTTAATTACAAAATTAAAATATCAAAATTTTTTGAATTGTGGATATTGGCATAGGTAGTTAGTTATAAAGTGCCTGGTACAAAAATATTACTAAGCAGTCCTTCAATCAATTTGCTGATAAAAAAGGAAAACAAATGCAAATTTTCAAAACCTCTGTGGTATTTGTTATTGTTCCAGTTCACCTGTACTACTACTACAACTATAGTACCTACTTATTACAATTTCAATTTTTTGCAAAATTCATGCTGAGATTTAGGTACATGATGAACTATTAAGGATTTATTAGCCTATAAAATTGTATAAACTTCATCTAGCTAGATTTCTTATACTGATAAAGGAGTAAATAAACTAATGCTTTAAAATTGAAGCAAATTTTTCACAATAATTCGCAATTTGGCAATTTTAAAATTTCTAAAAAACCATTCAAGTACAAGCCTTTACATACTCGTAAAATCGAAATTTAAAGATTTTTCAAAATTTTGAGAAATAAAGAATGCTTTCATTTTACCTAGAGGTCTGAAATTTCAAAATTCAGGTAAAAATTGGCAGAAATTACTGATAAAATACATGAGATATGAGCATGAGATATGAAATGCGAGCTAAAAAATGATAAAATTTTTTATCACAAGTATATCTACAGATATATATTGTATGAATCTCACACAATACTTTCTTGACTTGAATTATTTGCTTTAAATTACAATCTGATTTTTGATTGATGAGTACAGCTGTACATTTACTTCCTAATCCTAATGCAAAATACTCTACTACATACTGCGATATCTATTCAATAATGGACCATTATCTACTATCATCTGCCATAAATAAGTTCAATATTCAATTGCAAAGTACCAGAAAAAAATAGTTATCAATCGTACTAGTACAAGTGCTATTTACTTGAACTTATTGTACTTTTATGGAATTATTGAAAGTTTGAAATTTACATACAAATACAGAATATAAATCGAGTTCAAATTCTAAATATCTAAATATGAACCTATACCTACCTATCTATTATAATTGTACCGATTTATTTACCTATTTATGAGAGTACATGTGTCCTCATAAATACTGCTCATAAATGGTACTTAACAGGTGGTTTTTATCAATTACCGATACAGATACTACAACTTTGTTTAATTAACATTTTATTAGGGTACTACTATCATTTACAACTTTGTACATTTTTAATTAGAAATTTATTATCAGATTGGTAGTATAGTAGGGTACAGTATCAGTAGTACCGAACTTTTTCAAATTTCCATTTGATTACTATTACTCATACACTTGAGGTTTGCTTGAGGTACTTGAGGTTTTGAAAGTCATAAAAATTTATAGTCCTTCTATAGATACTTTTATAGTGTCATAGTCAGTATTAGTATAGGCTAATTATATTTGTATTTTTAGCTCTCTTTTTTGAAATTTGAAAAAAATGGATATTTCTTTCACTTTTTTAATCAAAAAAACTGATATTTTTGAAAAATATTATAAAAAGTACACTAATCCTAAGGTTCGAAGACTACAAGCAAACTTCGGAACTTTAATCTAAAAAGATCCAAAATGCATCAGCTTTAGTAAAAAAGGCTTCAAAAGCTTCATAAATTTTTTAAAATTTGTAGAAAATTCGAGCTGCGATTTCAAAAATTTCAAAATTTTTGAGATAAGAATACCAATTACAGAATTTTTGAAATTTTTGAAATTTTGAATAGAAGTCTGAAAGACTTCAGAAGTCTGAAGTGAACTTTTTTTTGATTAATAGTGTATTTTTGATAAAAATTTGTGACTTAAACTGCGCCAAGTTGACCAAGAGATCTGAGATTCTTAGAAAAATTAGCTAAAATGTAAAATAGATCAAGCTTTTAAACACTAAATTAGCTACATTTTTCAAGTATGGAGAGGTCAATTTCGAATTTTTTCGGGCTTTTGTGATGGTCAAAAAGATACTTTAATACTTTTGGTGATAGTGATGAGTTCAAAGGGTCGTAAAGGTAAACCATATGGTTATGACTTTACCTTAAAAATAAAATTTAAAATATTAATATCAGTACTATCTATCTATAACTATAATAAGCACTTCCTCTGTTCTGAATTCTGTGTAACTTATGGACAGACAGGGACAGATAAACCTGACCCAAAAATCGAAAAAAATTAAAATCCTTTTATTACCCTATTATATTATATTATATTGTACTGGCTGACTGTCGCTTTAACTGATAAGTCCAAAAGTTGTACTTTTTTTGAGACATTTCCTTTCCACAAATGTACAATACTATTACTATCTGTATTCTGTATTGTACCTTACTAATGTAAATACACTTATTAAGTATTATAGGCCTAATATAATAATAATCCTTATCTGATTATGCCCTTTATGAAATGAAAATATGATGATATAACGACGGCTAAAACTAAAGGGTTTAAGCTTAAACCTTCATGTATTAGTCACATGTTCATTTGTAACTTGTTAACTTGTACCTATTAGATATGCAAGCACTAGTATTAGTATAATTTTACACAAGTTTTGAAATTATGACAAGTTCTTACCCAGAAATATGGACGAAATCCTTTCAAAATATCAAAGTTTTGTCGATTTTTATCAAATTTTATCAAAATTTAAGGGCCTATTTGTATGCTTAAAGTCGTAGGTACCTACTTGAATTTTTCTTACTTAATAGTGATACTCTTATCTCAATTCTCAATTCTCAAATCTTAGTTTTCGTTGTATTTGACTTATATTTGAAAATCTGCTATCAAATTCAAAAATTCAAAAAAAAATCACAATGTTTTAAATAAAGGATATCTTCAGCTTTCAGGCATTTCCATGTTAAAACTCATTCCAAGCTCATTATACCCCGAAGATATTCTTTTCAGATTTTTCTTAAAAAGATAATTTAGTTGAGATGACCTAAAGGCCTGAAAGGATCAATTTTTTCTATAAATACGTACTAGTAGTATATGCTAAAATTATTTCAAATTTTTTTAGTGTGAAATGGGAGCCATTTCTGATAATTTAGATGCAAAATTTGACTAATAAAATTATAGATTGATTAGGATCCATTTTGATTGAGGTATTCTAATACTCGTAAGTAAATTAAATATCTATTCTATTGACTATCCATGGATTTAGAAAAGTAGTAAGACTTTTATTGGTATTCTAATCTAGGATTTTATTTCAAGGACTTGTAAATATCCGTATAAATCAAATTGACCTAACAATAAGTCTAAGCTATATTAAATCCTAATTAGAAAATAAGGAAATAAATAATCTGCTAAAATTCTGTCTTATAATCTAATTAATAATTGAATTAACCTAGATATCTGGCCTAACCTACATATATTCTAAATCTGATTTATTTCTATCTAAATTACTAACTAATCTCGGTTTAAGTATTAGAGATAATTATGCAATTAGCAAGTGCCAAAGAGTATGAAAATAAATGAATAACTAGAGAGAAATCATTGGATTCTTTTTTGTAACCGGTATTGTATGCCCAATACCAAAACACACACGTTTATTTAAAAAGTTCAATTATTAAATTTTAAAGACTTTTGATATAAAATATAATTAGGTATGATATTCTGTACAGAGACGAGTATTTCTATTGGTTATATAAAGACATTTTAAAAAATAATCCTTTTATAGTAAAGATTCGAATTTGTACAATTGTATAACTACATCTAATCTACTAGACTACTTTATAGAGAGGTACATTTATAAAAAAAACTGTAAAATTAGCTACAGACTACAGATACTTAAGTACCCTACTATATAACTATCAGTAGTAAGAAAAAATACAAAAAATAAAAATAGTTTTCTAGAAGGATATATACTACAATAAATGCTTTAATATGTAATATGTATATGATATAATATGTATAATTGGTTTGACATGATCGACTCGACGAAAAAATATTGTTAGGTAAATATACAGGTAATATTTGTATTAGTCATTCATAAGTATTTATAAGGTATTTAGTAGAATATTTTAGCTTAAAAAATAAGTATCTTATACATAGATAATAATCTTAAGTAGTTTGTTCAAAGGCTTATTGAGTATATAAAGTAAGTATTTATATATTTAAAATATTGACTCAAGACACGATTTTATAAGGGATTTTATAAGGGACTTTTTCGATTTTAAGGGCTTTTTTTGTCAACTTTTGAGTAAAATTCAGGTCAATACTAAGGGTATATACTGTATTTTACCATAAAGAACTTGGGATTCTACAATTTGATGCATTAAAAGTTACATTTTTTGCAAAAATTTTGAATTTTTTGAATTATTTGGGTCATTTTCGACTAATTTAGGGACATTTTTAACGATTTTGACAATTCTAGACTAATTTCTATCGATATGGGACCTTAAGGGTTATACATTTTCTTAAGTTTTAGAACACTTTTTTGGCGATTTTTTGAATTTTTTTAAGGCTAAATAATGAATAATGGGCATTTTTTTTTGATTTAATTGGACATAGAATTACAGCCAGAATCCTCATGTTTGACCAGTAGGGACATTCTTGAGAAAGTTTTGGAGCAATTTTTACAAGAATATTTTTTGACTTCAGAATGAGTTTGAAGATGAGCCCTTAAATTTGATCGATCAGCAAAAGCTCTGTGACAATGATCACAAGCGAAGGGTTTCTCTCCAGTATGAGTTCGAACATGTCCTTGAAGAAGCCAAGGTCTTGAGAAGGCCTTCCCACACAGGGTACACTTACAAGGTAGTGTATGGGTCCTAATGTGCATCTTTAAGGCACCCAATGAAACATAAACTTTCTCGCAAAATTTGCAAACAAATGATTTCTTATTTTGTGAGGCACAATGAAACTGAAGATGTTTACTCAGCCCTGAGAAAGTTGAGTAGGATTTTGAACAGTCTGGACATTGGTACCTGATACTACCATTGACATTTGTAGGTGTAATTTGTGCTGTAGTACTACTTGAAGTTGAGGAAATGACCGATGGTGGTGAATTAACCCCTGGATTTGGTGATGAGACTGAAGATTCTGAGGATTCTGATGAGGATTCGGATCTCAGGCTGTCTGTGCCGACTGAATGGACAGAGGATATCGAATTTGGTGGGGATGGATAACAGCAGAAATCATGGATTTGTGGAACATGATGATGATATGGATGTGGTGGTGAATGACTATGATATATGGGTGTAAAGGTATTTTGATTTTGAGGAATTTGATGATTTTGGAGATTTTGGTGAAAGAGTCTTGATGGTGGGGGTGGTGGTGGGATTTGATGGTAGTTGTGATATTGATAAGGTAAATATGGTGAAGGTGGTGGTGGGATTTTTTGAGTCAGATTAGACATCCATGGATTTGCTGGTGGATTTAATGTGATTGGCTCAAGTGGTGATTTTTGCAAGTAATTTGGTAAGTAAGTTGGTGGTGATTGGATTTGTGAGATTAGTGACAAATTTCGGTGACCTGCTACTAGGGACAGTGGTGGTGGCGAATTTGAATTTGGACTTGAAGAATTTGAAGGATTTGAAGATTTCAATCGCAAATCTTCAGGTTTTGTTGATAGATTTTCAGGTTGTGAGAAATCAACAGGTTTGATTGGATTTTGAAGATTTTGAAGATTTCTTTCTTGAAGGACTGGTGTTTTACCTATAGAAAATATATAGAAAAATGTAATTAATGGCTATGATTCTTAACTTGGTTTTTTTTCTAATTACTTTTAATAATTTGTTATGAGCTCCTGTCAAACAAAATTTGACCTGTGTGAGCTCCAAGAAAACTTGAAAATGTAGAATTTAGGTTTGGCCAATATATTTTTTAAGTAAATGTAAATAAAAGTAATACTTTGGATCTTTTGCTAGTGAATTGACTTGAGGCTTTTCTCTCAAGACTCAAGTGATATCATGCAATTGGTAAATTATATTTTTTTCATTAGGTGTATTCTTAATTAGAAAATGTGTAGACTTTTCATCAATTTCTTCAAAAAACAAAAAGTTAAGGGGTAGGTACAATCGAATTTGAATGACAGGTTGGAAATTACAAGTGAAACTTGTCATATAAAAACTTGTAAATATTTAAAACTAGTCAAAATATCAAAAACTGTTCTCGTAATGGTAGAAAAACCTAATTTTTACATTAAGATTTCCTTAAAATATCAAAAAACCCAAATTTTAAATCTCGAATTTCGAAAAAACTCGACTTTTTACAAATTTCTCGAAATCTCAAAAAAATCATATTTTGAATCTCAAAATTTTCAAATCCTCAAAAAACTCGAGTTCTGAAATTCTCAAAATCTCAAAAAAACTCAAATTTTGAATCTTAAAATCTCAAAAACACTCAAATTTTGAATCTTAAAAATTTATAAAAACCTCAAAAAACTCGAGTTCTGAAACTCGAAATTCTCAAAAAAGCCAAATTCTGAATCTTAAAATTCACAAACTCTCAAATTTTCAAGTCCAAATACTCAAAATTTGACTAAATTTCGAATTCAAAAAACCTAAAACTTTTCAAATTTTCAATAAAGTCAAATATTTACAAGTCCAGTTTTCCAAAATTTTCAAGTTTTCAATGCAATAATTGAAGATTTATCCGTAAATAAGAAATTTTCTTAAAGATTCTTACCATTTATTGATGAAATATCCGAATTATCAGTCTCTTCAATAAACTCGTACTTAATTGGCCGTTTTTTCAAAGGGCAATTACTATAATTCCCAGATCCTGGTCTTTTCTCTTGTTTGATAGGCATTTTGATAGAATTTCAAAAACTTTTAAAATTTTCAAAATCAAAAACTTAACTTTTCAACAATCAGTAAACTTAAGGACTAAAGGGCCTTAAAAACTTAAACTTTTTTAAAAAAATATTTTTCAAAATTCTTAAAGTACTTGTTTACAACTCGAGTGTCCAAAGTGAACTGAATCTTTTGAGTCTAGGATCTTTACTCTATATCTTTTCTCAAAACTCAAAGGTACTTTGAGAGATTTTTATAAACTTTTAAGGGGTGATATGACAAAAAAATTTCGAAAAATTTATGTGTAAAATTGTCATGTACAAAGTCTGAGTGCTGAGCACGGACTGAAGTGATCGAGCAAATGAACCAAATTCTTATCAGGTGAGTTTTAAACGTACAAAATATACAAAATACATTTTGTGTATGATTTAACATAGGGTTCTACAGATACAAAATAAGTTAGGGGTAAAATACATAGGATTCTATATGAGATTTTATATACGAGTTTTTGAGGCACACGTGCTTTAACCAATTGGATATGTAATGGGTTGGCTTACAGTAAAACGGAAGCCTGCCTCTTAAAGCTTTAAAAATCCTATACCTAATATTTTGTAAAGTACTTCTACGACTCATAATATACAAGATACTGGATCATATTTACCCTCTAAAAGATACCTAAAACCTTCGAAAATCCTCAATACTATCCACTATTACTATATACTTTATATGGACAAATGTTCTTGTAAATAAGTGCAGCTTGTCCATGCAGGGACTTTTGAATTTCGAGTAAAATTTGAACCTTTTCCAAGAGTAAAGCCTGCCTACTATACTCGTATACTTGTATGTTTTCATTCAAAGAACAGGTGCAGAAATTTCCAATTTCAAACTCAGAAACAACCTAGAATCATCCCTATTTCAAAAATACCCTTACTTTACAGTATATATACTTGTATCGTAGGTTTATGTAAGTTTTAGGTAGTTTTATACCTAGTAGAGAGTTATTATAGAGATTCGAGATTTCTAAATCTGTGATTTTTTGGCTTGCGACCCCAACTTTGTATTTTTACCAGATACTTTAGTACTGATATACATGGTAGGTACAAATAACGATCATGGAATTGTGACTGAGGACATGACAGATTTTGAAAATCTTTGTCACCCTAAAAAATAGTACGCAGAATATCTAATCCTAAGTGTGCATGATCATTTTGGGGGGAAAGTGTAATAAAGGGACATTAAAAAATATTCATTTTTTGAGGTAAATTGAGCCAATTTTTTAGGATTTAAATGCTCTTAATGTACAACTAATCTCTATTAAGAAGGTACCATTGTACTGGTATGCTATTTTATGATTGATTTGAAGATTTTGATGATTTTAAGGCTCTTTTGGCTTTTTAAAAACCTAGTTTAAACCTAGGTTTTCAGAGCAGTTAATTCTCAATTTAAAATTTTTTTCAAGTCAAATGATGATTTTTATTGATTTTTTTGCCTTATTTTATAAAAGCAGTTTGTAGCAGGGTTACCTAACTTTCTAATAGGTAGATATAATTATTATTCGATTATAATGATATGTAATATTGATATGTATTATCTCGGTTTTCAATTTGAAATCCTGGTTTTCGTTCACTCGATTACAGTACGAAGTTCTAGATATTCATTAAAAAGATAATAATAAACTATGAAATCAAGGATTTAAGATTCAGCAAATCTCGGAAATTCGCAAATTTTCTAATTTTTTTTTGTGATTTCTGCACGTGTTTACGATTCTATCAAAATGCATAAAATGTATGCCACTATAATAATCCGGTCATATACATTATACACCACCAGTACGTACAGATACTCAGTCAGGATACTTGCAATTTGCACTAATCTTAAAGTAAAAAAAATAAAAACAAGACAAGTTTGACAAATAAGGATTTCAAATCTTGTTCAAATTAATCCACCATGAAAGAAATGAACATGGAAATGTGGGTGTATGATTATCTCAAATACTCTAAATGAGATTGGTCTTTATATAAAGGTCCGTTTGTAATTTTCTAAATTTCAAGTTTTAAACCTCAATTAATACCTTTGAAGCAAATTTACGTACAATTTTGATCAAAATTTTGGGATTTTTGGGTGATCTAGATGAGTGAAACTTCCAAAAGTCTGATTTTTCTTATATCAATTTCACAATGTCACTTTGAAATCATAGTTTCGTTCAATTGATTACGAAATCTAGGATTTCAATTTGAAATTCATGATAGGAATACCAGTATTAATGTTAAAATGAGGTCTGAAATAGTGCAAATGACACCTTTTCTACAGGTATATCACTTTGAAAAACCAAAATTTGATTTGTTCTACTCTACTTTTAAAAATTCCAGAAATGTCCGCTCCTCAATCCTCATACATTTTTAATGATAATGAGTAAAAAATCTTTGATCATAAAAATATTAATAGCGATATGGTTCGGTTAGAAGTTTTTAGTAGGTAGAAATTAATAAACCCTTAAGGGACTCAAGGTTTTGTCAATTTCTATGATTTTTATGATCTAAACTGAGTTATCAAAATGTTTTTAACTGAATTGAAATTTGTGATTTTATGAGTTATAAAATGATAAAAAACCTACCTAAAATAACTAGATACTGTAGGATACTATAATGTATTATAGTTCATAGTTCATAAAGTAATCAATTCTTTGATTTGAAATCCTTTCTTTTGCACAGAATTACAGATGAGGATGCTAAGGGTAGCTATGTATAAGGGTATATAAGGGTGAGGTTATTTTGATTTGATTCAAAGGGCATATGTTGAAGTTAAGGGTCTTATTTTTCAAATTACAGTTTACAGTAGTACCTATGTATAAGGATAGGTAGGTATTAGGCCATTTAAATGTATAGAAATTTCAGGGTAAAAATCGGCAGCTGCAATCTTTGGTAAGTAGAAATCCTTTTTTTTTCATTTTTCGAAATGAAATAAAAAGGTGTGCTCGCGACCAGCTCTACTCGCGAGCCAGGCGCGAGCCCTTATATCCCCTTATATAAAGGCCCTTTAAGGGCACATATGCATACAAAAATACAAAATTTTCCACAAGAAACATCTCATACAACTCAAATATACAAAAAATTTCAAAATTTTTAGATAAATCTTTAAAATTTGATAAGGAAAACTACAAAAATATGGAGCTTTCGATCTAAAACAACTTTTAAAACTCGAGTCTAAAGATTCAAAAACTAGAAATTTCAAAATTTTTTGAAAATTTTGTTAAATTATGTAGATACACGAGAGCAAAATTAATTGAATTTTCGAACCATTAGGTCACCCAAAAGTCTCTAAATGGCTAAATTAAAATTTAATTTAAGTTAGAATTTTGACCTAGGTAAATCCTTTTAAAGTGTTTCTTACAATCTTGATTTTCGCAAAATTTAGAACTTGTGTTGTGGTGTTCTTATCTCAGTTTTCAATTTGAAATCCTAGTTTTCGTTCATTTTATAAAGGTATAGGACGAATTCTAGAATATCAAATTTGAAATTCGAGATAAGGATAAATTAATGACCTCTTAAAAACCCTTATTACTTAAAGATTGAGGTACAATAAGGACCCTTAATTTTCAAAAATTTACCAAAATTCATATTTTGTCCAAAATTTCAGATGAGAGAGAGAGAGAGAGAGAGCTCCAAAATTTAATTTTTATTAAAATTTTGAAAAAATTAAGGGTCCCTTTACTTGCAGGTCTAAATCTGAAAGCAAATAATATTCAGTCATTCGATCATTAGATTCCCCCACTATACTCTGACTACCTATATTTTTGTAGTAATTTCTACAGTACCCTACTAGTAAGTACCAACTATAGAACTACTGGTCTAAGGTATAGAATAACATTCCTATTCAGATTTGAGAATTTCAAATGATTTGAAATGATGATTATAAATGGTCTTTTTCATATACCATGGTTTAAATGCTGATGATGCTGGTGGTAGTTGGCGTACTTATTTTTCAGATTTCAGACAAGTCTTTATCCTATGGGTATTTATTGTGTATAAATATACTATAGGTATGGTAGTACAAGTTAGGTTAGGTTAGTCGCAATAATTCTATTCAATTTTTTGGATAGATCTGGTAGTCAAGTCGCCCTTTGTGTTTTGCACATGTTGTCTCTCACAATCCATTGTATTCTTACTATACTTATTATATTCCAGTAGTAGTATCTGTATAGTAGTATGATGGAATGGGATAGAAAATATTTTATCATTTAATAGTACAAATAAAAATGAGCTAAATATGTACATAATTGTATCTGTACACTTGGCACAGGTATCATGGTCAAATTGCAAAATTGTCAAAAACATCAAAATTCAAATATTTCAAGATTTTTTAAGATATACCTGCCTACTGCAATGTAGGGAATGAATCTTTTTATAATTTGAGGCGCAAATTTGAGTGTTATTTAAAAGAACTGGAATAATTATATCTTTTATTAAACTGTAATTTCTAATAATATAAAGATCACATAATAGCACAACATTTGAATTATGGATTCTGGTCAAAATAATCAATCAAATTGACATACCTTATAGTTGCAAATTTTATACAAAATGTTACCAAATCCAGATCAAGACTAAAAATCCCAAAATTATAGACCTAATTTACACTAATTGGGTTACTCAAATTTCAAATTCCAAATCAAATTTATAGAATTCCTGATTTCTATCAGTAAATATTTTTATTTATTAGCTAACATCACAGTATATAGTACCAAAGGCTTTTAGACCTAGCTATTTAAGGACCTTATAATTACTAGTTGTAGTACCCTACTTAATAGATTAGGAATATTTTTATGAGTTAGTGTAAGTAGTAGAAAAAAGATCAATTTTAGAAGCATTATAATTATGGTGTACTTTTTTTTTAATTTGGACAAAATGTTGTCCGAAATTCAATTCAGTTACGAGTAATTCTTATGCCAGGATAAGGACATATTTTTTTGAGATTTAAGAACCTTAATCTCGACTACAAAGTCTTTATAAGCTTTGCTTTAGGAATATCGAATTTTAATATTTTGTAATAAATATCGTTATTTTAACGCTGATATGAATACAAAAGTAGCTTTTTTGACAAAAATTTTAACTTTAGTTTTGATTTCTTTAATGACATTTTGTCAAATTTTTTTGGACTGTATGTCCTTAAATGTCCAAAAATTTCGTATTTTGTCATCTAAAATTCTATCTCTTCATAATTATTCAACTGGCAGAATCCCAATTACTACCATAGGCAGATATTATAGTACATTGGTACTTCAATCAGGCATAAATATGGACATAAAACTGAAATCTATTCAAATTCAATCGAAAATATCCGAATTTTTTGGGGCCCTTAAATCTGATCACCAGGGTTAAAATGCTCGTAAAAGTCCTTAAATAGTATTATTAAACGGTCACTACTATACTGTAATCTGAATACCTTTACATTTATTGCTTTATCGTCTGAATATTTTACACTAAAATTATAAATATCACAACAAACAGGTATTATTACTAGTATTGTAATCTAAAAATTCCAAGTTTTTTACACAAAAAATGCCTCTACAAAGTGTACAGTTATAATGGCAATTGGATACACAATCTTAAATCTTGAAACTGGATAGACAACCATAGATTTTTTAGGCATTTTTTTCATAAATTATGAATACAAAGTATCAATAAATGTATTTATTTCAAAATATTTTGAAGTTATCTGTTTTCATAAAAAGCTCTCAAAATATTTCAAAATTTCAAAAGACTCAAAGGCCGAGGAGGATGCCGACAAAGCTTGAGGATTTTAAGAAGAAATCAAAAGAAAAAGATACATTTTTATCTTGAAAATAGTGCTTACAGTAGGTAGGGTACTTATTACATTAATAGTACAAATACAAATACTAGGACTATATATACATCTAGATAAATAGAATACCCTATTAGATACATGATTATTGAACCCAAGGGTCTGTTGCTTTGCGGTTTACCATTGAACTGTAAACTTGAAATTTTAAATTGTGGTTTTAAGTTGCATTTTAAAAGTTTTAATACTTACTTTGTATGTAAGTATTTTAAGGGGAGATTTGAAACTTTCACTTGAGGATAGTTGATACTTTTTAAAAATCTTTAAAATTCTATAGGTATATACATAGGTAGGATACTTATAATATATGTATCAAGAAGTCCTTACTATCTGTAGTTTCGATTCAGATTTTTTTCCTCAAAAAATAAACAAAAGTTTAGCTGTATTCTGGACCTTAGACCAGATTTATAGTTAGATTTAGAAATTAAAGATCTTGTTTGAAAGTAAAGATACTTTTTTCTCTTGTAAGGTTCTGTACCTCAACTTCAGACTTGAGACATAAAAAAACTAGACTACAAAAAAGATCAAGATTTTAATATATTTTGGAATATTTTTGAAAATTGAGTGAATCTGAATACCAATAATGTACTCGTATTATTGGTCAAAAATTGTGTATTTAATATGTGTATTCTTATCTCAATTTAATATCATAGCTTTAAGTCATTTGTGTAAATTATGTAATCCAGGATTTCAAAATTGAATTTATAGATTGGAAGTAACTCGTTGGTTTTTGACACAAATATCATTCTAAACAAATAAAATGTCAAAAATTGAAATTTTAACCAATATATAGGAGAAGACTCAAACAGTAACTTTTTATCAATTTTGGCAAAAAATTGAGAAAATATTGAAAAGCGAAATTAAACACAATTTTATCTCACTTTCAATTTAATTTAATTGATGTAAATTTAAAAGCTCTTCGTCCATTTGTGTAAATTATGGAATCCAGGTTTTCAAAATTAAAGCTTTAGATTAAATTTAACTCTTCGAAAAATGAGATTTTTTGACACAAAAATCATTCTAAAGAAAAAAATGTCAAAAATTAAAAATTTTACCCAATAAACTAAGAATACCAACTTTTTATCAAAAATGTGGCAAAAATTGACAAAAAATTGGAAAAATGGTAGAAAACTTTTTTCAAAAATTTTTGACAAAAAATTGACAATAGGTTAGAAAAGGAAGTTAAGCACAACCTTATCTATCTCATTTTCAATTTAATGGATTTTATCTCACTTAAAATCAAAGCTTTCGTCCATTTGTGTAAATTATGGACTCAAAATTTAGATTATTGTTATGTCTTGGAAAAACGAGATTTTCTGACACAAATAGCATTCTAAAACAAAAAAAATTGGCAAATAATTGACTTTAACTTTGACATACGGGGGTTAGTAAACATTTTTCAAAAAATTTTGACAAAAAATTGATAAAAAATTAGAAAAGTAAGTTAAATTTCCCAACCTTAAATCTCATTTTTTACAAAATGACATTTTTGTCACTTATTGGTCACTTTACTTTGGAAATACAAACTTTAAATTAAAGGCAAGGATCCTTACCTTTGCTTTTTCTTTAGTATTTACTAGAGTGAATAGTGCAAGGTGCGATATCCTCAAAAATAAGACCTTTTACTGTACTCTATGCTTGTTATAGAGCAGATAAGGAAATGGTAAAATAATAGTTTTTGAGGTTTTTTGAAGAAATTTTGCGGTTAAAGGTCTACTAGGTAATATTGTATTAGTTAGGTTCTACTAATAGTAAGACCACAAGATCTAATAGGTACAAATCAACGGACCAAGTTCAAATTTATATTAGTTTAAGTTTAAAGTTCATTCTAGAAGACTTGGATAGACAAAATAATTTTTTTTGAAAAAGAAAACGTCCCTTAGAATTGTATTTATTTTTATTTTTTGTAGATCACTTTTAGGGAAACTTTAGCGGCTTTTTCGGGGGTACTTTGATGCTTTTTACATTTTTTGTCGGCGGGTTTGAATCTTATGTGATTTGTGATTAATACATTTAAACTTGTGGTTTATATAAATACTTATAGTACCCAATAAGTACAAGGATCTATCCTGTATCTTGTATCTGTAGTACTTTAGTAGTATATAGACGCGTGTTTCTTTCAAATTATTGTGGTTTATTGGAAAAATTGGGCTTTAAAAAGTAGATTTACAAAAGTACAAGTCATCAGACCTTAATTACCCTTAGGGATTTACACAGGTCTTGTCCTCAAACTTTGAAATTAGATCGAATTTTAGGCGTATTTGTACTTACTAACCACAATGACAATTTAAAAATTTCAAATTTTTTATAAAATTTCGAAAATCAACTGTCAACTGAAATTACGATAAAATAACTTATAAAAAAATTTGGCTAAAATTTGATCAAAATACTCGAATCGACATTTTCAAATTCATAAAAATTTGGGAAAAATTGTACCCAGATTTTTATTAATGGTATCCTTATCTCAATTTTCATTTTGAAACCCTAGATTTAGATTTCATCCATATATTCGAGTATTACTCTACAAAATCTTGGATTTTGAAGTTTAAGATAAGAATACCACTTGTACGAGTATTTCGATTTTACCAAATTGAAATCATTGAACTAGTATTTCATATAAGATCTATATGGATCTATATGGACAAATTTTACGATTTTTTTGGCTCAAATTTGAGTCTTTCAAGTCAAGTTCATTAACTTGGTCGAAGGCGTTTTGCAAAAAATATAAAAACAAGATGATTTGTATTATTATTTTGAGATCTGTTTTCTATTACAATCACAATTACAAGCTCTCAAATCTCAAATGGACTATCTGTTCTGTATACAGTTTAGAATTTTAAGGACTTTTGAATAGGCCATATAATTTACTATACAAATCCGGAACTTTTCTAAAAAATCTCAAAAAGTTTATTTCTTTACCTTTACCTACCAGTATGTAGGTACCATTAAAACAATGAGGCATAAAAATTCATTATCTTCTTCGTACAAGTATCATGTAGGTACTTGTTTCATACAAGATTTTATTTTTCTCATTCTTTACCTACCTGTTTATTGGTAATTATTGTAAAATGAAATGTCTTAAAACACACTTTTTTAATTAGGATCTTTTAACCCTCCTGTAGTTCATGTGGTTGTTAAAAAAAGTAATCGAATTCTATACTAAAGTAGTATCTATATGGTCCTATCACAAGGATTTTTTGAGATTTAATTTCTCAAATTGTGAGTGGAAATAACGGCTAGTATAATTTATATTGAGGTGCTAAAATTTTTTTTTCTAAAATGATTGCAATCATTTAAAAGACAATATAATTCGTAGCTCGCTTCAAATTTCCTAAAATATCAAAAAGCTCAGCAAAAAAATTTCCGACAAAATTCTGTCAAAAATTTGATCAAAAATTGTCCAAAATTGTCAAAAAATTTGCCAAAAATGCTTAAAAATTTGCAAAAATTGTCAAAAATTTGTCAAAAATGGTTAAAATTTGTCAAAATTTATCAAAAAGCCAATATTTTTGCTTGTTTAATAAGAGATATGAGAAGTTCTTTGGAAATTTCCAAGGCAAGCAATAGCCGCGATGAGGCAAGCATCAGCCTCGATGAGGCAACCTTTAGACTCGATGAGGCAATCTTTAGCCTCTATGAGGCAACCTTTAGCCTCGATGAGGCAACCTTTAGACTCGATGAGGCAACCTTTAGCCTCGATGAGGCAACCTTTAGCCTCGATGAGGCAACCTTTAGACTCGATGAGGCAATCTTTAGCCTCTATGAGGCAACCTTTAGACTCGATGAGGCAATCTTTAGCCTCTATGAGGCAACCTTTAGCCTCTATGAGGCAATATTTAGCCTCGATGAGGCAACCTTTAGCCTCGATGAGGCAACCTTTAGCCGCGATGAGGCAACCTTTAGCCGCGTTGAGGCAATCAATAGCCTCGATGAGGCAACCTTTAGCCGCGATGAGGCAATCAATAGCCTCGATGAGGCAACCTTTAGCCGCGATGAGGCAACCTTTAGCCGCGATGAGGCAATCAATAGCCTCGATGAGGCAACCTTTAGCCGCGATGAGGCAATCAATAGCCGCGATGAGGCAAGCATCAGCCTCGATGAGGCAACCTTTAGCCGCGATGAGGCAATCAATAGCCTCGATGAGGCAAGCATCAGCCTCGATGAGGCAACCTTTAGCCGCGATGAGGCAGGCATCAGCCTCGATGAGTCCATATTTCCATACGAGTATAATTTTTTAAATAAGGAAATTTCTCTATAAAGTCAACCAATATAAACTTTGAACTGATCGTGAGTTATGTGTCTCAATAAGATACTCTTTTTTATAAGATACTTTATTTCGAGTATCATCTCTTGTATAGAGGTTTTGCTTTTAATCAAAATCTTAGTTGAAATGTCGCACTCTTTAGTTACATTAGATCAAGATAATTTTAATTATCTAAAATACGACTAATAAAACTTGTCTGTTCTAATTTATAAAGCCCGGGAAATTCAAAATTGACTAATTCATATTTTTGAAATAAAGGACTTTTATTTATGAATACCAATTACTAGGTATAAGTCGGAATACAAGAGGTGAAATAACTTTAAAAATAACTTTACAATTTTTAATTCACAATTCTAGTTCTTGGCATTCTAATAGGTAAGTAATACCAATAAGGTATTTACATTTTTATGTCATTTTAGTCAAAATTTTGTAAAATTTTGTAAAATTTTGTACATGCAATCTCATTGAATTTCAAAAAAATGATTTTTACTCATCTTCAGTCTTCAGTAGACTAGATTTTAGATAAGTATAAGTACCTTGCTTTAAAGAATTAATTTAAGATTTTTGGAGCTTTTTTGCTCGGGAAAATCGTTTTTTTACGATCTCGCACCTAATCCTTTACCTTAGACTCTAGACCAAATTTTATCTATCTAAAATAACATAATTTGCACGATCTATTCTTGTAAATATACACACTACTATTAGGTCCAAAAGTATATGAGTTTTAAGATTTAAGATTAGAGATTAAACACTTTTTGAACTTTTGAAAAAAAAAATCAAAATCAGAGCAAACCTGCACAAGTTTAAAGGCCAAAGTCTTTTCTTTGAAAAAATCTGGTAAAAATCTCGCCTCATAAGTTTCTTGAACTTTATGAATATCTTATGATAAGTCGAGGTAATCACACAATTGGATCTTGAAAGCTCACCTGAAGTTTCAAATTTGAGAAGAATTTGAGAATTATGACTTTTCGACGAAAAGTCAATGGCCATTTCCACTACTACAGAATAGATAAGGTAGTAATATGTATATAATAAGCATGTAAAATCACATATGATGTCATTTACTACCAACTACCAATACAAGGGTTTAAATTTTAAATGTACAAAAAATCCTTATTATTGTCACCATAAGCAATAAGTATCACCTGAAGAATTCCCTCAACTGAACTCGAAAACATTTTACTATTTTATTGATAGATCTGTGCTGAGTCTTTTTGAGGAAATAAAAAAAAAAGTTTACCAGTTCAGGTCGTAAAACTCGTAAATTGTAAGTTTTTGAAAGATTTCTTCTGGATAGGATTGGGGAAGCGTTGAAAGATCTCTATATCTATACTATATTGATACTAGTACTGATCCTTATTATGTATTTTCTTTTCGAGCAAAAATCGAAAGATATTTTGTTAATATCAATAGCAGTCACAGTCACAATGTCGCTTGATAATTGGTAAAATGTCCAAAATTTTCAATAAAGGGGTGTCCGGGATTTGTGCATAGGAAATGTCAATACCTTGTTCACAGCTTTTTGTAGTGCTATATCAACGCAAAATTTAGCCCAAAACTCTATTTTGATAATAATTTTTGGAAAATTCCACTGCAAAAAGCTCCAAAACTGAAGAGGGAATATTCAAAAATCATCAAAAATCCTTACATTTCACTATTTCAGTCAGTTTTTTGATGATTTTCGAACTTTCCCGCCTCAGTTTTGGAGCTGTTTGCAGTGGAATTTGCCAAAATTATTATTAAAATCGAGTTTTAGGCTAAATTTTGCGACGATATGGCACTACAAAAGCTGTGAACAAGGTATTGGCATTTCCTATCCACAAATCCCGGACCCCCTTTTCAATTTTGTTTCAAAATCAGGAATAATTTTTAATAATTTTGTATTTTTTAATAACGATATTTATCTACCGATTTAATTTGTAAATGCCTAAATTTTGATAAATTTAAATAAGAGTTGTTTCTGAAATAACCCGGTTGAATATTTGCTAAATTATATTTTGATCTAATGTCCATGATTCAAAACTAAAATTATAGCCCTATGTGGGAAACCACCATCAAGTCCGTAAAAACAACCCTCAGATTCTCAAAGTCAAAGAATTTTGTTCATTTTTTTTGCCCTTTTTTTCAAATTCAAAAGAGTTCAAGAAAAAGTCATAAAATGGCCAATATTTCGCAACATAAAATCTCATTCAAATGGTAATACAAATGTTAGAAAAAACACTTTTTTTTCGACCGATTCTTTTGAGACTTTTAAAAATTTTAAACCTTATTTCTTAACATGTGACTAGGCAGGGTATCTGAATTGTGAATAGTATTTGGATGCGATTTACTTTACTGGATTTAAACCATTTTCTAAAGTAAAGTTAAATTCTCATTATCCCTTATACTTATGCTAGAAATTTTTGAAATTTTTCTTTGAAATCTTTGAAATCTAATCCCTACATAGACCTATAGGTCCATGTAGACTAGGAGTCGATTGTTGAAAAAGATAATAAATAAAGTGCACAGTTAGATTCGACTTTTTGCAAAAATTAAATTGCAATTACATTTGGACAAACCCTATATTTATACACCATTATTTATCTATTTCCTAGTACCTACTTGTAGAACACGGCTAGTCTTAGAATTAGTCATATCTGTAGGACACTTTGAACCTGCAAAAATTGTCAGTTTTGTCAAATTTTTGGACTTTTAATCGGAGATTTCACCGAAAACTTGATAGGAAATCACAAAAAATTGTAAAATATTTCAAAAACATCATCAAATACATGTCAAAATTTTGAAAAAAAGGTCAAATTTTTGTAAATTCTCAGTAAAAACTAGATATTTATCTCTAAGCAGTAGGCTAGAGAGACTAGAGAGGCTATATTTCATACAATTCAGTACTGAAAAACTGGATTTTGTCAGTCATAATAAGTAGTAAAGTTTACTCTTTCTGAGCTGATAATACGAGTACAGTAAAAATTAGAGATTTAGTTTTTTTTGACTATTTTGTAATTTGACAAAATGACCAAAATTTGCTAAAATTTGAAAAAAATAACCGAATCAAATTTTTTCTTTTGAGATTTGACCTTTACCTAGAATCCAAATCTCATCGATCAAATTGAAGACAAAAGGGTCAAAATTTCTTTACAATTTTGAACTTTTGTATTGAAATAATTCTAATTTAAATTCAGTTTCATTCTATACCTACCTATACACTATACATATACCATATCAATAGTAGAAGATAGATAAATTTATGAGGATTTCTTTGAATCCTCAGATTGAGATTTTTCGCCAATCTGTTCTTGGAAATTAGTTTTGAGTTTGAAATCTCAGTTTTTTAAATGTTATTTAAGTATACTCGAACCAAGTACTGATAGTTAAGACACTATGCGAAATCCGGATTTTTAAAGGAGATTTTTACGAGGGCAGTCTCGTTGAAAGAGATTTTTTGACAACTTGGTAAAGCTTTTTTTTGGTTTTATTTTATTTTACAACAAATAATACTAATCCAAGTACATACGTATCTAAACTTGTCATTCGAACAATTTTATGATCTGCAAAACTTTAAGTTTACTTCCTTTTTACTTAAAAATTTAGGTTTAAAATAAGCTCAAGTCTCAAGTGCTGGGATTTTGTGTACGATGATCGACAACACAAAATCCAAAACAAACATAGGAAATGTACTCAAAAAATCTTGAATTTTTTTTGAGAAACTCTTAAAAATATACAAGTATTTATTTGGGATAATCTTCAAAAATAAGACATTATAGTATCCACTATGGCAGGGTACTTTGATAATCTATTTCTATTTTAAATTTAAACTCGAAAAATCTCAAAAATTTAGAGATTTCATAAAAATAATCATATATCTGAGTTTTTATCGGTCAAAATTTCTCAAAATTTCAGGATTTCAGATCAGAAATTTATCAAATTTGTGGACTAAATCTCCTTAGTCTCATTTTCAAATCAGATTTTGATCACATTTTCAAGAAAATTTTTCGATTTTCCAATCAAAAAAGTGATTTTTTTAAAACATATTCTAATTTTAATTTAAATATTGGTCACATTTTTGGACTTTTATCAGTCAAAAGACATTGAGAAAGTAGCCTTGATTTTGGATCCCAAAATCAAGCCTACTTGAATAATGTCCTATCTCAAATTTGTGAGATTTCAAATCAGAAAATGATCAAAATTGTGGAATTTTTCAGTTCTAAAATATTTCAATTCAGATATATTGGTCACTTTTCTCGACTTTTCTGGACCATTTCTCAAATCTTTTGATTTCAATTCAAGGTTTTAAATGTCTCATTCGAAAAAGCTAAGAAAATGACGTTTGAAAAAGCGTTTGTTTAAAATGCTAAAAAATGCTTGCTATCTTGATCACTGAAATATTTGAAAAAATGCAAATAAACAAATTGACTTGGTCAAGTTGGAGATATCTTTCTGCAAAATTTTTCAAGATTTTGTGCTTTAAAATATAATTTGGATTCAAATTGATTAAAATTGTGGAATTTTGATCAAAATTTCTAAAATCTTTCAATTTCAATTCAGATATTGGTCACTTTTTTCGACTTTTCTAGATCATTTCATTACTCAAATCTTTCGATTTCAAATCAAAATCCTGTCAAATTTTAGACTTTAATGAGAGAAATTTACAATTTTCAATTTCTAAATTAGTTAGTTAGTAAACTGGACTTTTACCGTTCAAAATATCTCAAAGTGTATCGTTTTTCAAGGTTTTTTTAAAATTCATTGAATTGAATGCAAACATGTGTTTATGATGACATGAATTACAGATGCAGAATTAAGACTTATCTTTTTATGTTCAAAATCACAAAATAGATGAGTATCAGCACCTTCGACGCCTCACAGCTTTGAATTTTCAAGAGATACAAGTTGTGATTAAATTTCTTACAAAATTTCAAAATAATTATTTTATCTACTCATATATCTTGTAGGTTGTGCCCAGTACTAACTACTACTCCGTATCTAACTATGTAGTTTGTAAATGCGGTTTTAGAATTTAAAGATATTTCAGATTTCTATCACAAATATCACCCTGTGATCTATCTTATACATCATATAGGGACAAAGGTCTAGGAAAACCGACAGCACATTAAAAATCCCATAAGCAATTGTAACTTTTTTTTCCTGTCGAAAAGAAACTACCAGAAGTAGATAGGTATTTATTTTTATGTGTACTTACTGGGTACTAATGTGTAATGTCCAAATTTGTGACAATGTTGAGGAATTTTCAAGGCTTATTTTATTGAAACTTTGAAAGGTCCACACTTTAAGGGACGACAAGTCCAGGTAAAAATTTACACTTTTTGGTTCAATCGATAGATCAAAGGTAAGGCTTCATTTCAGTCAAAAAAATTATATTTTTTCAAAATTCTATTTCAGACTTATTTAGAATTTAGACCTAAATAAGAGTTTTTTGAAAATTTTTGAAAAAATTCTAAAATGATCAAAATTTCTATTTCTAAATCTTTCATGGAATCTTTTGAAACCATTTTTACTCTTAAAATCTCTAAAATTTTCAAATTTTGACTGGACCTTAGATTTCCTTTACTTTACTTTCAAGGGTCCAGGTCTAAAATACTTATGAGTATAAGGGCACCCAGGCTTACCTAATCAATATACTACCTATATAACTATGTAGATATAATGAATAAGTGAAATTTCCTTTGAAGAAATGAAAAAGTTCTTTTTTTTTGTCAAAGAACCTGAGCACCTGTAAGTTTCCAAAAGTGTAGAAAAAATGTCCAAAGCTAAAATCAAAAATTCCAATCCATTGTACTATTACTTACTACTATGCTGTAGTACTACTATGCTGTAGTACTTATGTATAAAGATCCTGAATGGTATATTTATAATATTTATGATTAAATAAGGCAAAAAAGGTCCCTGAAATAGAAAAAAATTTGCTTAAAGTCAGGTTTATACAAAGTAGTAGTAGTACCTACCTTTTTATAAGGGGTTCATCGATTTATTTCGATTTTTATAATTTTTTATGATAGGGAATTCGTTAAGGTTGAAATTGATTGATTGACTTTGGAAAATTTAAATAGAGTAAGACCTTATCTTCATAATTAATCATTCAAATATTATACAAAAAACAGCTCATAGACTTGGTTTATCGTGCGAGCGAAGCAAGCATCCAATTTTGCTACATTTTGTCTGTCTGTATGTCTGTCTGTATAGAAGATAATTCAAAAACTATTGGACAGATTTTAACCAAACTCACCATGAAGGCCCATAGGGTCTCGGTGAGCCATTTTGACAAAAATTTCAGATTGCCCCACTCCTTGAGGTACTATGAACCCTTTTAGGGTACTCATTCTCAGGTCAATCAAATTGGAAAAAATAAAAAAAATCAGGTGACAGATTTTGAATTTGACCTCATTTTGACCTCAAAAATTGGGGTAATATGATATGTCTTTGCTCGCACAAATAATAATTAGGTAAGACTAATGAATGAGTAGTTAATTAAATCCTAGTAAAGGTTAAAAAATATCTCATCTCATAAGCAAGGTTTATAAAGTTTAAAGTTTAAGGTTCACTCGGGATAAAGTGTATAAGTTTTGAATTTATTGTCTGAAACAGGTCTTAATGGTAATTTGCATTTGAGGCGTTTTATATACCTTATTATCTAAATATAATATCTAGAATGTTATAAAGGTAAAGTATTGTCAAGACTTATGAGGAAATCACAACCCTTTGGCCTTTGATTTTTAAAATACAAAATCTCAAATCAAGATAATATAGTATTCAAATACATACTATAGTACCTACCTAGTACTCCTTAAATATTCTGATTTTGTAATTTTTGTTTAAAATTTAAATTTGAGCTGCAGCAGTATAGGTATTTAAATCAAACGATCAAATGATTAGAGATTCTAAATATCACTAACTTAAAGTATTATTCAAGGCAAAATTCAAATTTAAATTTATCAAAATCTCAGAATAGTCTGATCCTTTATAACATATCAGTAACTAAAGAACCTTATTTTCTAAAGTATTCTCTAGTTCTTTTTTTGATCAAAATATGGACGTTTATCATTTACTTATTACAAAATTAAGGAAAAAATTGAAAAAAATTACTAAAATTTTGATATCAATTAGGATTAAGCTCAAATTGACATAAAATTTTTGATAAAATTTTGATATTTGCCCGCTGACAGAAAATCTACTCTAATTTTAGAATCATTTTAATCCAAACGGATCGAATCATTCAAAAATTCAAAAATCTCAAATTTTTTTTTATCTTAGGTACAAATTAGGTTTTAAAACCTAATTAGGTTCTAATTAGGTTCTAATTAGGTTCTAATTAGGTTCTAATTAGGTTCTAATTAGGTTCTAAAAATATCTAAATTTCGTTGTTTTATAACCTAATACCTATCTAAAACAGATATTATACATACTCTGTACACATTGTCATTTTTGTAACCAGAAACTTGTACTAAAAATTTCTAAATTTTATTTTAAAATTCCATTTTCAAACATTTTTGTTCAATTTTGGCCAATTTTTTGGTCTCCAGTTATGAGTTTGTTGTTCTTTAAATCAGTATTATAATGAAATGTAGCAATTTTAGATTCAAAATCAAGTCAGAATCAGAAACTACTATAGTGGATACATTCAAGATCCAAATTTTGTCTGAATTTTTTCGTATTTTTAGGGGAGGAGTAGGAAGGGATAGGAAAAAGTGTAGACAAGTAAAGTAAACTGTTCAATATATTTCAAAAATTGAATATTTTATGATATTTTATTGTAAATTTCAAAGGGGGTAGGAGGAGTCCTATGACTTCTTTATCCTTCTACTATCATCACTACCTTTACACTCTTTTTAGATTTTTATTATCATTTTGTAAAATCCAAATAAAATATACCAAAGTTATGGTTATGACTTTTGTAATAATGAGCATTGTGCATAAGGTATTTTTGTATAAAAATACCTGAACTCAGATAAAGTAAAGTAAAAGACCATAAATGTACTCAAGTACAAAATACTCTACATGAAGGTCTATTATATTAGAGTTTATACATCATTAGATTGAAGGTGTCAAACTATTTCTATTTCTCTTGACCATTTCCCTCATTTTTTTGAGGTGAAATGTTGGAATTTTTCAAGATTTTTTCGAGATTTCTTCAGTGAATAATAGGGGATAAAGATAATAATAAGAGAGATTTTGGATTTTGACACAAGTTCACGAGATAGTCCACACCTTTTATACAGTGTTTACAAAAGTAACACCACAAATTTGGACAAAAAATGAACTAATAAATCCAAGATTTGTAACTTGGAGATTGAAATTTTACGGAATTTTGGATATTTTGTACTTTTTAGAGACCTTGTAAAGGCAGTTGAAAGCTCTCAAGACCTTTAACTCTCAGTAATAAATCAGAAACACATGTGGATCTCTTCAAAAAAAGGACAAAAATTTCTTTATGGACATAATATACATAGTTTTTATAAAATTTGAACCATACTCAAAGCTCAATTATACAAAACACTTTGCCATATTACTTCAGAACTTTTCAAAATAAATTAACCAAATTTTTGCTTAGTAAGCTTACATTGGATTAAAAAAAAAAATTTCGAAGGAACTTTTAAGGATCTTTATCTAAAGTCTTATTGGTATTAGTACTAGGACTTAATCAACAGCTCTTTAACAGTTGATTATAAATTGGGCGAGCAAATCGTATGTATTTATAACCATTGCGAGTAAAATTCAATAACTTTTAAATTA
>JAQIXA010000901.1:0-32237 GCA_034699045.1 Nanhermannia cf. coronata Gr-Ori-00579
GAAAAATATTTTTAGGTAAATAAAAACCCAGGTCATTAGCCAAAGAGTTCAAGTATACTATCCAATTCTCATTTTTTAAAATTTAATCTGATTAATAACCTTTAAATTAATTGAAAGTTAAAGTTTATATACTATCCCCTAGTTACCCCTACTTCTAGTTCTACGGATAGTCAAGATAAGTAGATTTTATTTTATTTTATTTTATTTCCTAGACTTAAATTCAACTCTAAACTCTAAACTATATATAAAAATAAGCTATTGCAATGCAAGAGTATCAGCATAATGTACTTTCCCTGTAGGTACTGAACTATACAACCAAGTAGGTATATTGTAAAGAAAAAACTTGGACATTCAACTTTACATTGTAAAAATATTTAATTTTATAACTTTTCCTGTTCCTCTACCTACTGATATTTACTAGTACCTATATCTAGGAAATATCAGTAGGTAGGTACTAGTAGGTTTAGGTGAGTTTTCCATTACAAAATTATATTATCTAATGCCTAATACCTAGTACAGTACCTACTACCTACCTACTTACAGTCAGTGCCTACAGTCTGTAGTAGTGAATATAGGGATATTTATCAACTACCATGTACGATAACATTACATTACCAACTGAAGTTTCGGACCCCGATCGATCTTTTTGCGAATTTCGAGCGCAAGTCTCGACTGGGAAAATGCAACTTGAAAAAAATTTTGTATTTACTCGATGAGAATTCTCCAGGACTTTTGCTTTCTTCGCAAAAAATTTCTATTTCCATGAGATATTCAATTCTCTAGCACCAACACCAACACAACCAGACGATCAAGTACCAACCATAGGTAGGTACTTTTACTTTTTTTTCCAACCGAATTTCTCGGTAAAACCAGGGTAAAACCCTATGCTATCCTACAATTGTACTACTACCAGTATATATAATAGGTCTAAAAAAACAGAAAAAAAATCAAAGATTTCTGTATTCAAGTCTGTAGAATTTTGAACATTCAGAAGGAGAAAGTCGAGCAAGTCAGTCAGACAGTCATCCTACAAAAACCATGGTTTGGTATGGTTTTTGATATTTATAAGAAGTCTTGTACACTTGGACTAATATACTGCTTCTGATAGTGTACTGTTTACTGTACTCGAGTGAAATTGTACAAGTGAAATATAAAATAATATTAGGAAATAAGTAGTGTAATAACGAGAAAGAAAAGTTGTTAGTAGTTGGTGTATTCCCTAGGACTTGTTGAACTTGTGCTAATACTACTGATGTGCAAGTTTTGTGTTTTTTTTTCCAAAGAAATTACTGAGGTTTCAACCCCCCTTTTAGAATCACCGACATAACACTATTCACTAAATAAGTATACAGTACTACTCGTAAATATACTTATTATACGGATAATCAAAAAAAGAATAAAAAATTTCAAACTCCGAGTATATTACTACTACAAAGAACGCTGGAGAAAGCGGAGAAAGTTACAAAAATTCGGATTTTCGAGAAATAATTGGTGTACTTTTTGAAGTTTTTTTTCGTTATAATTGCTAATTAGTTTAATTGGCACCCTTATGCTAAATGAGTATAATTAAATTACAGTAATTGAAGGCTATTTTGCCCTTTATACTTTTTGCTAAAAAAGGTTTTTTCTAACTTTTTTAAAAGACCGGATAAGGATAGTGTGTCTCGTGTTTTGTGAAATAATAAATTGCGTGTGAAAAATGGAAGAACCGGAAGTGAAGATGAGTTGAAATTTTGTTGGAAATTTGTTGGTTAATTGTCATGTACTTATTTGTATGTATTTGTAGGGATAATAGTTCTTGTGCCAAATTTCAGATATCTTTTTGTATTACCTGTACCAGTACTACTGCTAGTGTAAATAAGAGTATCAAGAACCCGTCATTTCTTGAATTTAGTGGTAATACCAGTAATGGGTGTAATTTCAATTACTGTAATCTTTTAAATGAATTATTATTATGTCGTGAAATAAAGGATAATTTGAAATTCAAAAATGTGAACAATTCGGTTATAAGACAAGATTATTCATCGAATATACCACCGCCTACTCCTTTGGTAATTTTTCGATACTTTTTTTTAGCCTAGATTATACCTACCAAAATACATAGGTTAATCTTACATAAATTTTAGCAAACACATCATGCAATTTTCAAATATTGTTAAAAATATCAATATTATTACTGAAGTCTTCAGTAAAAAAAATTTTTTGTTAATTTTGAAATTTTGCTAATTTACAAAATTCAAAACAAAACCCAAAAGCTTTCCTTAAATTAGGTAGGTAGGTAGGTACGGCAATTTTTGCAAGATACTCATTGATAGTGATAGTGAGAGTATTTTAGGAATAGTCGACTTATTAAGAGCCGAAAATTCGATTTTCCTGAAGGATTTTTGATTACCAGTAAAGGTTCTCTATTGATAAACTACTATCTATAAAAATTATTACCTATTATTATCAATAATTTAAAGCCGGAATTAAATTTTTTTGACCGAAATTCACTATTCTTAAAAATTTAAGTTTAATCATCATTCTGTACCTATATTTGCCAAAAATTAAATAAATAAAAAAATCTTGTTATTAACTTATTGCTCAAAGAAAAAAAAAGTTTATTCAAAGAGCAATTTTCATTTTTTGAGTTTTTAAGCTTAAAATTAGAATACAGCAGGTATTTGAGTATGCTGAAGATTTTTTTAGGGATATAAATACCTAAGTACTTGCCCTAAAGTTAAGAGTTATGAAAATAAGAGTTATGAAATCAAGAGAAATTGTTAAATATCCATAAGTACCCTACTACTCTTTTCCTACCTCTGTCACTTACCAATATAAACTTCCCAAATGTTAATATTTCATTCAGGATTTCCAATTACCTACCTATATATAATTATGACTTGACTTTCTCGTAAACTTCAACAATTATACCTACCTAAATGTGTAATTATCTAGGTCTAGCAAGATTAGACATTGCATTCAAGCATTCAAAAATTTAAAGTAGCAACATGAGTATTAGCTATTTCTTCCCATTTAAATTTAATATATGAGATTATATGGGCAGTTTGAGGTTTATAAAATTAGCTCTATAGTACCTTTGTACATTATTAGTAGGTAAGGTACTTTACATAATGACCACTGTAGATTAGAATTAAAATAATAAATTATTATGAGTTTAAATTAACTTTTCCTAGTAAGTTAAATACATTACTACATAATATAACTTTATATTAGCTATTTTGAGTTGAACATGCATGCTAATATTCGAATTTTAAACCCTCAACTTCATTAAATTTGCCATTTTTTAAGATAAAGATAAGAATGTCTACATATGTACTACTAATACGAATAAGTAAAGTACAAAATTGTAGACATAGTGCACTTATAAGGTATTAAAAGTATAAAATGTATATAAAACTAATGCCCAAATCTTGTAAGTAGAATATTGTGTTTTCAACTACTATATACTAGGTAGTATTACTACTACTAGCTCTGGGGCCCGATTAAATATTTATTGACTTGAGCAAATTAAAGCTCCCTTTTCCAGACTAGAAATTTATAAAAAAAAGGTGAAATTTCGACAGACTCCTCCAACTCCAAAGTGACTACTTTAAATGGCTAAATTGTACAGCAATCTTAAGGGTTAAATATTTATAAGCTAAAATAGGTACTACACACTTGAGTTACCTATTGTTAGATGTAATTATTATTATTATTTATGCTGTACTTACTAATAGTTTTAAGAATAAATAAAAGTATAATACGCTTAATAATTTTGAGAAATTATTAGAATAGTATGTATAGGGATCCTTAATAGTACCAGTACCCTAATGGTGATAACTTGTCAAGTTTTGTTAATTGAACTTGAAACAGATTGAAATCAGAAATTGGTAGAAGTAAGTACCCTATATAATTTATTACCTGTTTTATTAGACAAATTAAATGAGACATTTACAATCAAATATTAAAAGTATCCTACCTACTTTTTGAAGTACAGAAACTACTGACTTGTATATTGACTTTTATTCAATTATCAGTAAGTATGGTTAGTTGTATTGTATACTCTTCTAAAGAGATTTTGTAAAGTTTTAGCAAAAAAATTTATAAAATTTCACAAGATAGTAAATTCGTATGGCTAAAATTTAAAATTTAATTTTTTGTAATTTTTCTTCTTCAGGGGTGTTCGACTTGTTGATGTGGAGGTCTGGGAGTGGCGGTGGTTGCGACTCAAGCAACGTGGAGAGTGGTGGGGGCGGCGGTCACTCAAGAACTTCCTCGGGCCGCCACCACCACAACCCTAGAAGGTGCGACTCCTCTGAACTTGTTGAACCCATTAAAAATGAAGCCATCAAGGTAAACCACTTATTAACCTAACACTCATTTCCATAATCTACTTTCGCCTACTGTATATATATATACCAATAGAGTTGAAAAAAATTGATTTTCAAAGAACAAAATCTGATATCTGAGTTCAATGAGTACCCTACATGTAATTTTTAGGAAATACCGGTAACATTCGTACCTGTCAAAATACCTTACTATATTAGGTTAAATGCATTTATCAAGAAAACTAACCATCAAGAAAAGTTAATAATAATAGAAGGATCTCACTATACATATAAGTATATGATATCCGAGTTCAATGAGTACCCTACACTTAATTTTTCTTATGATCGAAAATACCGGTAATATTTGTACCTGTCAAAATACCTTTAAGTACTACTAGGTTAAATGCATTTATGAAGAAAACTAACCATAATAAAAGGCCTGTATTATACGAGTTCAAAAATAGAAATTTAAAAATAGAAAGATCTCACTAATACATATATATGATATCGTGAATTTTGTTCTTATTTCATTAATTTCTAAAATAATACCTATTAAGTTCCTACCTATTAAGTATAATTAAAAAAACTCTACTTCTGTTTCCGATTTAATCTCATTCCCATGCCTATTTTGATTGAATTTACCATATTTTTGGTATAACTTTACCTCTGTATGGAATTAACCCAAAATATTTTTAATGGCTATATTTTTATGACTTTAAAAAGTTAATTAACCCCCATTGTGTCGATCGTGAAACTAGCACTTTTATAAGTTTAGTTACACTCGAAACTCTAAATAAATATTTAATCGTAAGTTTGACAAAAATATAAATACGAGTACATACTTAGATTCTAGATACGAGTATGTATATGTAAGTATCTAACATACACTAGAATGTTATACAAGTTGGTTTAAAGGATTATTTCGAAAAAATACACTTAAAAGGTTGGTTTTAAAGACTCCAAATGATTGATCTTTAATTCTTTACTTGCGCTTTCCACTCCCTTAATCCTTCCAATATCAGTAGTAAAAAAAACTCGACTTTTTTTAACTATTTTTCTCACATAGCACAAATGGCTATCAAAAGTAAAAAATGCTATTTTTACTCAAACTTATATTTTAATAGTTCAAATACCAGCATTAGTAGTTCAAAAAATACTAAAAAAACACGCAGAACATGACTAGTACTAGGACTAGTAAAAGTAGTAAATAAGTAAATAGTGTTGATCCTTAAGTGCATTATACAATTTATTTTCGATTCAAAAACCAAATTCGATTTGCACATGTAATATACTTATTAAAGCCTGGTAAGTGCAATCTAAACAAATCATCATATTTTTCAAAAAATGTCTTAAAATTTCTGATTTACCTAAAGTACCAGTACTATTTTTATATGTCTAAAAAATACCTATATATTATATGCCTAAGCCTAAGCTATCATAATTTTTGATTATGGACTTGTTAAAAGCAATTGAAAAGACTGAGGTTATACAGTATATTTCGGATATCAAGAAATCTTATCCTTAGTGAGATACTTTTAATCCTTTTTTTAAGTTTTTAAAGATTACAAATGAGTATAGATAGATATAGAAAGGTAATAAAGTTGAATAAATCTGATAAAAAGTTAAAGACTATGAAAACTACGGATATATGAGGATACTCTCAAAAATGGCTTCGACTCCAGGATCCGAAATCGGAGCAGATTTTGAGAGTACCCTACTAGATGTGGATATGAACTTTTTGTTCAAAAATCTGAGATAAATCATATTTTAGTTTTAACTAGAGATCTGAAATAATAAAAATTGCTAATTTCGAGAAAAATTCTGGATTCCTTGGCATTCAAGATTTACAGAATAATCTTATCTTTAGTATCTGTCGATATGATTTCCTTACTTTTTGATGACTTGTCTTATTATGATTTTGATATTGTTACTTGTCGGATTACACTGCCTCAAGTAGGGTACTTTCATTTTTAGAAGGAAATGTATGTAAAATAGGAAATCAAAATGATTGCAAAATTCAAAGAAAAATGACAAACTTCCTGAGCATTTGGGGTGGTCACCTTTTCCATTATAGATATATTCAAAGTAATTTTTGTTTTTTTTTGTATTTTATGAACTTGCAATTCGTATTTATATACTATATAGATACTACGATACCTTATATCGTCCATTTGAGACTATAAAGATTTTATTGTGCCAGAGAGAGGAAAGAAAATGAATATTTTAAATATAAACCATCAGCTTGTGGCTGTGAATGTGTATGGTCTCAATCCAAGAAGGTTTGTCTCACTCACTTTCTTCCATTCTTCCTTTCTTTCTTTATTTCTTTTTGTATAAAAAGCTACAGATGTATTAGGCATTGGGAGTACCCTACAAGTATACCAAATGGCAATTGTTATAAAAGTACAGAATATAAGTATCAAATAAAAAGTAATGTACAGAGTGCAAATTATTGACCAATTTTTTTTTCTATACTTATATATTCATAGTACAGATATAATGTAGGAACTAAGCATAAGCTATTAAATTTTACTATTTCAGTTGTCAGAATGTGCTACGCTCTATTTAATAAGGTTTATTTGGGCCAAAGGTTGACACTAGAAATGCAAAAAATTGTCAACTTTTGCTCAAAAATTATCCAAAATGGAAATCTGTCTATCTGTGCTTTTTCTAAAAAGAAATTTTTTTCTAAAATTCGGTCTATACCCTACTTGATTTGGATAATAAGTACCCTACCTAGGTCCTAGGTATTTTAATTTGATTAAATTCCTCAAAAATTTGAAAATTTAGTAAATTCAAAATAATTTTTTGCCCTAATTGGGTTCTGGTCACTGGCATTATTGATATAGGCAACTAATAATTGGAAACCTGCAATATTTGCCAGTAGGAAAGGAACTCTAAAAATGACGATATTGCATAGGGTATCTACTTTTTTTAGAACATTTATTTGTAGGTATGAGCTTTATTATTATGATATCGCATGTCCATTATACATGTCTATGAGTTTCTTATGCAAATATTATTTATGTGTCTACTACGTGTGTTACAAACCCTCAACATCCTCAATCACATTTACTTAAAATATTATTTGAACTTTCCTTGACTGCATTTGAGCATGTGAGCAAACTTTTAGACATTCAATTAAAAAGATAATTTAAATTTGCTTTTAAGCATATCTTAATACAGTATATACCATCATAGGTAGGTACTACTAATTCTAATTTAAGAATTTTGTATGCTCATGTCATTGTCATTGATGAAATTACACTTACAATAGGAATTTATATAACTTGATTAATTTTCTTAAATACGACTATCTGGCATATCAAGCATTCTACAAACAGCCTAAAATCATTGATTATTTTGAATTCAATTTCTTTATTTGCTAGTCAACCTTTTAATTGGTTTTTAACTATCAGGCAGGGTCTTAAATGACTATTTGACTTTGCAAAGTTAATTTTAGAAAACTCATAAAACTTGAATTTTGTACAGAAAATGAAGATCTTGACGTAGGTATTTTATTTGGTCTAATTATAAAAGATATCTGGATTTTTGAGAAATTTTAATATCTACAGCTACAGTAGGGTACTTACTGACTTTTGACTAAGCATTATTAAAAATTGATAATTTGGGTTTGCTTTTGCCTTTAGTTTGAATTAGAGTGTATTTACCAAAATTTGATTAAAATGGTTCGAATTTCTGAGAAGTTTTCGTTTAAATTGATAAAAATGACAGCTTTCGATAACAAATATACTCTAATTCATACAGTATAGTATAGTACAGATTAGTATGATACATCAAAGAAAGCAAAACTTTTTATGAGGTATTTGTAATTTTTTGTGTGTCTAAGCATGTCATGTCATTTTTCTCTTGTCTTGTTTTAAAGGTCTATTAAATTTAATTAAATCTTTTGTTCGAGAAAAACATTTCTGCCCTTCATTTGTCTGTGAACAAATCCAATTCAACTCCTTATACAAGTGATGATATATTACTAATATATATAGTACTACATAAGTAGTAAGTACTGTAACAGTTAACAGGTAGATAGAAGTATTACTGTAACTAGTACTACTTGTAATAAAAAGTATTTTTGAGATAGTTTTTGAAAGAAAGAGGAGAACTTTGATTGATCCTTAGCCCTTTATCTCTACTTGAGATTTCAGAGTTGGAAACATTTCTAGTACCCTACCCTACCTAGTCTAGTAGTACTAAATAGTGCTATGTATGGACTATGGATATATATTTATTCTATACTTTTGTTTTACTGATTCTGAGAAAAAGTAATCAATTCGAACGAAAGACTATCACTTTCTATTCTTTTTTATATTACATAATCCTAGTATCTACCTACTATCTATGTACTATGTATTTGAAAGATTTTCACACTTATGTAGGTACCTTACTTAGGTACTTAGGTACCTATCTAGGTATATTAGTTCAAATCGTCAAAAAGAAATTAATTTTAAAACATTTTACAGTTTGGTGACCCGACCAAAAAAAATCTAAATTAACGTAATTTTAGAAAATTTCAGAATTTGAGTATTTGAAAGGCATCAAGATATTAATACTCAATACCTATCAAAAGTTGTCAAATTTTTGGTAAAATTTTTCAAAATTCAAAATATGATTCTTTATGTTTAGGATTAAGAAGGTTGAAATTTCTTAAACAGTAGGCTATATGCTGTGCTATTTTGAAAATTGACTTATCCTAAACTGTAGGTAGTGTACTGACCAAATACCAAAAATTACGTTGTTGAATATACAATCAGGTCATAATATATCTAGTTAGATCAATTGACTCAATTTTTACAATAATTTGAAATTGTAATACTGATACTGATAAACACAATCAGACGTCTAATCTGGAATTACAGATATTTTCAAATTTACTTTTGAATTTTGATAAAATTTTTGGAATAATTTTTTCAGTTACTTTTGACAATATAGCAGTATGCCCAATTGTCTAAAACCCAATACCTTCCAATTGAAGTAAAAAAATTCATATAGGTATACGAGTACAGTATAAGTTATAACTGTAATGTAAAGTATCGAGTAGACAGATACTTTACACTTTTGCCCCTGTAAGAAATAAAATAAAAAAAATGTTGAGCAAAGTCTCAAAAAGTTTATCAATTTAGAATTTCCAGAAGGCAGGACCTAAAGAAAAAAAATCTCATTCATTTCACCAGAAAAAAGATTTCGATTTCTTTTCTATCCTTCTTGAATCTATCTTTCTTCAATTTACAATATCCTATAGACCCTCAAAATAAAAAGGAAACTATTGCAAAATAAATGAGATAGAGAAAGAAAAAAAACTTTCAATTCTTTCCTAATTTGTAACTTTACAAGTAGGTACTATCTGTATACTATATGTACAATAGGTATATTGAAGCTCATTTCTTATTTTTTTCACACAATTCTTTTCTTATTTATGGCTTAAATGTACTATAGACTTACAGTGGTAAAGATTACACAAGTATATCTTGAGGTTATAAAATATAAAATATAAAATTTAGTGAGATCGGGTAGTGTACTCAATCAACTGAACTTTTGGTCTTGTATAGTAAAGTACTTTTTACCCAGGAAAATAAAAATAGATAGGTATTCGATCTCAATCAAAATTTGGAGTAAATGACATTTTTCTTTTTCGGATATTTTTTGGTTGGTGTTGTACAAAAACTATAGTGGATCGATAGTACTCAACTTCATCAGAGGAATTTATACCTTCGACCAGATATAAATCATAAAAATATTTGGCGAAAAATACCTTTAGTTTAGACTAGACCAAAGTACCTAGGTAGAATATTTGGACATTTGCTCAAAAATATTCAGTCAAAATACTTTGTACTATGTATATAATGTGTCTTAATTTAATACAAATTATTTAGATACATACTGATAGAATTTGTTGAAATTTTTGGACTACTAATCTGTACTAAAATCAAGGCTGTTTTCAAAGGTCGATTATTTGCTAATTTTAACCTTTTTTGGGTATAAAAACCCATTTTTTACAACTAGAGCTGAGAATTTTGAAGCAATTTAGATTGAAGTAGACAATTTATTTCAACTTTTTTGAGTATCCTAACTATTGTCACTTATATAGGTAGTCAAAAATATTGAAAAATTGTACTGCGACTGTTTAAAATGCTTTAAAAGTGATTTAGAACTCAAAATTCTCAGCTCAAAATATCTTCGGGTTATAATAAACTTTCTGGCCTTTATACGAGTATGAGGTTTAAAATACAAAGGCCTGAAAACCGAAGAGATCCTTTCAAAAATTGGATATTTTTTACTTCAGTAAAAGTCAAAATCACTAAATAATTGACTTTCAAAACGAGTAGATCACATTTTGCAAATGTTTTGAGAAAATTGCATATAAGTAACGCACTTTTAGAATTTGATATTTCAAAAATTGACCAAATGTCAGTGACATAAGTAGTCAAGAAAAATTCCTAGTAGAGTACATCAATGGGAAGGATATTTATGTCAATTTATATTTGAGACGCAATTTATTTGTCTACTTTTAAGTAAAAGCAAACAAGCCTGCTTTAATTTATGATTAAAACTTCAAATCTGTCTGTCTGTCTTGTAAATGATTTATCAAAGTTGGCATGCCTTATCCTATAACTATCTAATATACTTAAGTACTAAAGAACCCCTAACTATCGGTATCAGTATACGTATCTACTATCTAAGGATATTCCCCTCAATAACTTTTCCAAAAATTTATGGATATTTCAGTACAAATATTCATAAGCTTGAGCAATAGAATTTAAAAAATTTCAAATCACTTTTGCTTTCATAGATTCTTTTAAACTCTAACTCTAGATAGTACTTAAGTATCTAACCTAAATCAAATTTTTAAGCCTCATTCTAAGCAAATTAAGGCTTAAAATTTCGGCCCAAAATCCAAGAAAAAGTGTTTTAAAACACCTAAAATTCTGTTAAAAGTAGAATCTGAATCTAAAATTGAGATCTGATTATGGAATGGAATAATGAAATTTGAAGCTATCAATCGATTTTTTAACCTTGTAAACTACTAATATGACTGTATTGAATTTTTTTTACAAAATTTAATCAGAAATTCTTGTCTACTACATATATAGGATACTTGTGTTTATTTACTTGTCGGTTCCCTGTAGTTATTTTTTATTGAATTTTTTTCTCTTACGAGTATAGTCTAAAGATGAGATGAAATGTAGCAAATGATACAATATTTATACAAATTACAAACTTGTATTTATTGAAAAATTCCATTAGTTCTAAGAATTTGAAACACATCTCAAATACACTACTTATATCTATAACTCGAAAGTTGTTTGTACTACAGATAGTATATGTAAGTAGCACATAAAGTGGTATTTTTCAACATATATTGGATTGGTATTGAATTCTCGAGGTTAACTTTTTGAGGATCTAAAAAATTTATAAATTATAATTTTGGATTGGGTTGGGTTGGGTAAAGTAAAGTAAAATGAGATCAGGAAAAGGCTCAAAAGACTTTGCTATACTTTGTGTGAAGAAAGTCTCACAAACTCAAAATTCAAAAGTTGAAAGAGTTTTTTTTGAGAGAGAGAATCCGCATAAGTGACTTTGAGTTCCAGTCAGAGAAATACCATCAATTCAGTTTCCGTTTTCCTTCAGAATTTTGAATTATTATAAGGTATTTTACTACGATATAGTAATACTTAGCTCGCAAAATAGGACATTTTATTAGAACATAATTTCGATTTCAATTTCAATTTTGAAAACCTAGATTTTGCAATGTAATATGGGCAAAAACTAGGATTACAAATTGAAAATGGATAAGAATACCACTTTTAAGGTCTAAAATATCTGAAATTTCCGCTTTATCAGTAACACAAGCAAAATTTTTAGCATAATTCTAGTAAATTGACAATTTTTTGTCAAAAAAACAGATCAAATAATGCTTCTAAATTCTCAAGATAAAGCTGGAAATTGAGTTTTTTAAACGTAATTTAGGTAGTTAATTTAGGACTTTAAATATGAACTTGAGTACCCTACTTATCTTTAGTCACTAGTCCCTATCTAGTCCCTATCTATCTAGAAATTATTTTGATTTTTTAGCAAAATCGAGCACTTTGATAGTAACTAACCGTTTTATTTCATTTTTTTACGAAAAAAAAACTACAAATTCTTTTAGAACTTACCTGCTTTATAATAGGGATGGGGGGGGGGGATAAAATAGGTATAAAATATATTTATAGGTATAAATTATAGGTGAAAGTCTTAAATATATTTTATGCTCGCCAAATCCTCTAGGATCCTTGGCTCTGAAGATTTTTGTGCATTTTTCCTTTGTAAATTTTGTAAAAATGCAATCTAACTATAGTACTCGTAGAATAGAACCTTATGAGATGCAAGGTACTTTTTTCGACATATCTACTGTAAAGTACCTGGCTAAATAGCAAGGCATATATTTGAAGTGTGAAAAAGTTTGAATTTTTTTGGTTATTTTTAGTATTTTTTTTTATACTTTTTTCATTTCTTTTCAAGCTTTTGGGTCACACAGTCCGTTGAGCATTGTGAAGGTAATGCATTCATATAAAATACAGTCAAATCTCGTCATATAGAGCTTTAAAAAGAAGCTTGAAATTTTTAAAAATCAAAAATTATTATGATTTAAGTCAAATTTTGACATCATTTTTAGAAATATCGATCAATTGTTGTCCTACATATATAGATAATAGAACTTCTAGATAAAAATCAAAAAATTGTTAAAATAAAGGATCTCTTCGGCTTTCAGGTCTTTACATGTTAAAACATATATAAAGACCAGAAAGGTCAATATAACCCGAAGATAAGCTTGTGAGAATTTTTATTGCTAAACAGAAATCTGATATTTTAAGCATTCAATATTACAGATTATATTGAAAAATTTAGAGAGAAAATATCAATTATCTATAAATTTTTACAAAATTCTAAAAATTTCGAACATTTTTTGAGAATATGACCCTTAAAATACACTATAGGTGTTTGTATTGGTATGATATTAGAAAACTGAGATTTGATCACCTTATAGAGAGAGAACAATGTATAGTACAAAGGTATAGGAAAAAGATTAAGTAGAATATAATTTAAAAATGAGAATAAAATTATGGAAATAATGCAAAAAATAGGGGGGAAATATTATAATCTCTTTTGAGCTAAACGAGAAAATGCTTTCGAGTTTAGAGTATAATTTATACTTGAATTTATAACTAGTAAATTCCTATAGGATACATAGGTACTTATAAGGGGTACAGAAGAAATCTTGATAAATATTCAAAAATCTCATAACTATAACCCTTCAGCTCTTTATTTTCTTTATGAGATGAGAGAATAAATTTTCAAATTAAATCAAATTCTACTACGATATAGAAATTACCCATCTAATACAGTATAATCTGTTTAAGTACTTGGCAAATAGGAATTACCTTCAAAATATATTTCTTTTTGAAACCATATACTCGAAGGTAGAGGATTTACATAAAAAATTTGATTTACATAAGAAATTGAAAACTTGAGATTGAGAAAATTACCTAAGTTTAAAATTTTTGACATTTTGATTCATTTTAAAGCTATGAGGACTAAAATTTGAGCAAAAATTTCAATTTTACCTAACTCTTATAGTTAGGTACTAGTATTTAGATTTGAAATTTTTTGTGATAAAATTCTACTAAATTGTAGTAAATTATCGAGGATTAAAATCCCACGCTTTTCAAAAGCTAAAGCTCCATTCTAGCTCTAGGTACAGAGTAAGGAGTAAGGGCTCAAAAAATCTAATATAGGTATTTTTAATTTTTAAGCTTTTTCTAGAACTATTTTTACTTTTTAATAAGTAGGTAGTTTAAACCTAGGTATATTTATATTCTATAAATTTTCATTAATACATTCAGAGTATTAGCATTATGACTTATTTCGAGAAACTGGGTTTATTGATGCTCTTAAATAAAAAAAAAATGATGATGAATGGTCCAATACTGTCTAGTTATTACCTAAAAACCCACTGGTTCATATTATAAATGCTACTAGAATTACCTCAAAATATAAATTTTGGATTCTATTTCATAATTTTCTTAATATTTTGTAGCTTTTGATATAAAAAAAAATGACAAAGATTCGGCAAAATTTCATAATAGTAATGATATTTTGCGGTATTTCGATTTTTTTAGATATCAAAACCTTCATAATATTAAGAAAAGTATCTTTCATTGTAGGCGGTAATTTAGCTAATTTTTGCAAGATTAGCCAAGTCTGAATTGTCGGTATAGAATCAAATTTTGTACATTATTCTATAGCAAAAATGTATGTAAAAAATCAATTTTTTCAAAATTTTGAGATTAAAATATATTAAAATCCTCATCATAGTTATAGACCCAGAGGTTATTATTTTGTAAAGAGTAAAGTGGAAATAACCATAAGCCTAGTTTTCTCGAGGCCAAAAGCTTATACTTATGACCTAAAACTAGACTTTTAAAACTGTATAATTGTGCTATAGATAAGTAAAAGTAGAATATTTAATAGTATAACTTATGGTTCTAATTAAGTCAGCAAAATTTCAGAATTTTGTGTATTTGATTCCATTTTGCTTTTTGAGTGCTCAAAAACTCGGAAATATTTTCACTTTATTTCCAAAATCTAAACTTTCAACTTTCAACTTTCTCAGCCTGGTGTGGGAGCAAAACTTTTATTTTTTACTTTTAAAAACCATACCATACCATACTACTATACATATTTGCATTACCATTACCATACCATGATATCTCTCTAAATACTTTGGAGAAACCACCCAGCCGTTAAAATATACTCGGAAAAATATAGAATGTAAAAAAAAACAAATTTCAAACAACAAGAAACTAATGTATTTCACATTTACATAGAAATCTCATATACATTTCCACTAATAAGAAATAAATGCTCCCTTTTTTTCTTTACATTTCCTTCGGGTTAAATGTAAAAAATAACTTACCGTAAATTCCACTGTAAGTGAAAGATCTCTTTATAAATATTTAGATCAAGACATTTTAAGTATTGTTTCACTTCACCCATTTTTAAAATTTATACATGACTTGGATATCACCTATTAAATTTGGTAGGGTAGTGAATAAATAAAATATTATGGTTGAATTGTAACAATGAAATGCTTCTAAAATTTAAATTCAAGTAAAGATACAATTTAATATGATGCATAGGTATTATACATCTTTATTTCATGTTTAAGGGTCAGTAATAGACTTTTTTGAGATAACCTAAAACTTGCCTAAAGGCAGTCTTTAGTATTCTTATAATTAAAACGTTAATTTAAGAGTAGCAATTAAATGTTTCTAAAAAACAATTTATGTGCGATTTATGATCTAAAATATCCTTATAGAACACCAATTGCCGATTAGTGTTAATTTTATAAAATTTAAGGCTCAGTAGGCCGATTTTTGAGATGACCTAAAACTTGCTAAAACGCGGACTTTAGTCATCTTATAAGATAAACGTTATTTTGAATTTTTGACAAATATTTAGAATTTAGTAAAATACCAATACCCTAATTCAAGGGAACTGAATATAACCGACAATTTGGTTATAATGTGGTTATATATTTAGGTTAAAAATTATAGGTTAGCCTGACCTGAACTACAGTGATACCCCTTATTTAAAAATATGGCTGAAATTTTAAAATTTCTAGAAAAAATGTTGATTTTTCTGAAGAAAGTATACTTTTACTTGTAAGAGAAAGAAAAATGGCAAATGGATGATTTCCCATTTCCCCTTAATAGACCAATTTAGAAATATTACACACTACGAGTACTATACACTACACAGCACAGCCTGTATGTAATACTACCAGGCGTATTGTACAGTTAAATATAAAATTATAGTAAATTGTAGAAAATTTGGGCTGAGAAAGGCGTTAGAAATGAGTCTTGGAATTTTTTATCTTTTTTATTATTCGAGCCACTTTTCAACTATCTTTAGGAGCTCGCAAAATGTTCTTTTTTTAAGACCAATTTAGAAAACTATTTCTCTTTCTTACAAAACACTATTGCACATAGTACTGGTATTACTACTCGTATCAGTAGAGTAAGATACATTTAAGATATGTAAGTACCTATAATATTGCAAGTAGTAAGTGCATATAACCCTGCTGGTATTTTAAACCATTTCTTAAATCTTAAATAATATAAGTACTACTACTATCCTGAACTGTAGATCTAAATGCCAAGTCCAAGTATGAATAAAGTTGGGTTATGACCGTTTATGAAGAGATTTAAAGGCTAATCTGAGAAATACTAAAGATGGATTTAATGGTCTTGGGGGATTAGATTCTTTCAAATAATTATTTACCCATTTCATTCAGTTTTTACACGAAACACCAAAAACATCAAAAGCAAAATGTGCTTTTAAAATACCTACCTATATGTAAAGTAAATTTTGGTCAAAATTTCGAGAATTTACTTAAAAATTCCGAGTTCTAATTCTGATACAAAAGTGAGTTATAAAAAATGCACATCTTACTTAAAATGTAGAAAAAAGTCAAAATGTTATTCTATAATACTGAATCTTGATTTAATTTCTGTTAACATACCTGCTACATATTAAGCTAAAGGTCAAAGATCTCGATGTCTAATTGGCAATTCTGCAATTTCCACTAAATTTATAATTAAATCAGTACCTACTTATGCTTGAGGATCTTATCTGGAATCAGGCAATACTACTCGTAATACTACTCGTAATACTACTCGTAATACATAAATATGTAGTTACTACAGTATAGCTATTAGCTTGTAGTTGTTTATAATTAAATTATGTCCATTTCCAGACTAATTCTGGTAGGACAGTGATTTAATTTATAAATTTCCTTTCTTCGATAATCCACTGACTGCATGCTTTATTAACCTAAAGTTCACAAGAAATAAAGTACCTATTTACTTACCTAGTACATATTTGTATTGTAAGAATTTGAGGAAACTAGCCAAAGGGATTTTTCTTTCTGCTTGAATGCATTTTTCCAGATTTCAGCCACTAATAATCCTTATACGAGATCTATAGGGTACCCTACTTATAAAACTACTTAATTAAGTACCCTATATAAGTAGATACAGATACTTTTAGAATTTAGAATCCAAGGGTCGCAGATTCTATGTAGGTACTTATTTCGTCAACTAACAAGTAAAAGATTCATTTTCTCAAAAATTGTAAGTACCTACAAAGTAAGTATGTAGTACCTACTGATACACTATGGATATTTCAAAATCTACTGTCTGAAATCACACCTACTATTATAGATTAAGTACTTATGTACTTATGTAACTATTTACAATTGAAATTTTTTTCAATTTTAGTTTTTTTTAAAGAAATTTCAATTAGGAAACTTATACCTACTAGCTTTTTTAAGATTTTGAGCAAAAAAACTAGTTTCAAAGTTGTCTATAAATATTATTTTAACTGAACTCTCGAGTTGCAATTCCCACTATAGTAAGTTAGATATCTTGAGTGTGACTTTGCTTTACTTTCTTCGAGTTAAGAGCCCCTTATGAAATTACAGATAGTCTAATTATAAGAAAATAGAAGCTCCTTAAATGCACTCACTACCCTTTACTTTATATGTAAGTACTACTTTACTATTATATCTACTACTAGTATTTGTCCCATTTGTTATCTCGTACAGAGTAACAGTATAAGGAAATATAAAGAATATAAAGATAAAAGAACCAAGTTTGGGATATCGATTAGTTCATTAAAAACATCTTACACTTACACTAGTTGTACTAGTGCATATAATACAGAGTCTTTCTTTTACACTCAAAATTTTGAGCTCAGCTTTCTGTTTTTTATGCTTTTGATAAAATTTATGAAAATAATGATATTTTATCAACTCCATATTCTTACTGTAGTACTCATGTATACGTGTTCAGAGTACGAAATCATTAAAAAAAAACAAATTTTTCTTAGAAATCTCTAATAATTTTTTGGAATTTATTAATTTTTATTGAATACAAAAGTTTAACTACAAAGTACAGTAAAGAATATATTATGTATATATCTGGATGTATTTACATTTTTTTGAAATTCTAGATTGGAATTTTTAAGAATAATTTTCATTACTATCTTGGTCTCGAAAAACGCCAAAAATGGGTAGCATAATGCCAAAATATAAATTTTCTAGCATTTTTAGCGTTTTAGCTCTTTGTAGTTTTTCAGGGTTTTCAAGTTTAATTTGATATTTTCAATTTGAAATCCTAGATTTCGTCAATTCAAAGTAAAGCAAAATCAAGGTTTTCAAACTTGAAAATTTTGAAAGTATCTGAATTTGAACATGATTGATAAAGGGTTAGATAATTAGAATCTTTAGAATTGTATCCCTAAAAGTCCCTCTATACTCTAAAAGTCCCTTTTTTTGACAAAAATTGAGCTTTTACTAAATTAGAGGAAAATTATACAATTTTTAATTACAAGATATGAATACCCGTATATGTAGTATGTAAATTCTCTCCTAAATGCACATCAATTATAAATTATAAATCATCTTTTATTCTGAAATAAACTCTCTCTGTATTTGTATTTGTCTATGACTTTTCACTATTTGTTTAAGTTATCAAAATCAGCAATGTTTATTTTCCCTTTTAATTTTAATTAATATCATATCATACTGATACTCGTACATACGAGTATCCACATGTAGTTTGTATCTAAAATATAAATTTACCTTCATGTTTACATGTTCATTTCTGCATTTTATCATTTGAAATACTTGGCTAGTTAAAACTGGTTCAAAGTTCAACAGTGGTATACATTTTGAAACATTTATGAAATGTTTTTCAAACAAACTAAATATATCTAGAATAGAATATGAATATGAATATTTACAGACATAAATTTCAGGTTATCTGATCTCTAATAAATGATAGAATTTTACAGGATCCTGAAGTTTCAGAAATTGCGCATTAAAATGCACACAATCGTAAGTAGGTACTGTGTAAGTACACAAGTATGTGAATTTGTCCATATACTCGTATACCTTAGGTATAAGGTAGGGTACTATATAGATAGATTCACTTGTGGGTATTCAATCGAAATCGAGCGTTGATAAGTACATACATATTATCATCAGAATTCAGAATTAGCATAGGTAAACAGGGCCTTATAAACCCGGAATTTTGTGCCCTACCCATACTTATACTGGTACTAGTACTTACATATAGGTGTTTGTAAATTTAAATGTTCTTTTCATTTCAAAAATGGGTCCCTTCTATTGACATACGTTGTAAGTCTGGGACACTTATAAAATGATACAAGAATCATAAAAAAATTTAAAATAAGACATTATCAGTAGGTAATAGTATTTACTATATCTGTATACTTATGTCAAAAAAATCCTTTTTAGAGTTCAAAATTTCATGTTATATTTATACTACTGATAGATACCCTCGTGTATAGTATAAAGTTTAAATTGATCAGAAACTTGTTAAAGGACTTGTTAAAGGCATAAAAGAGATTTTGCCACGAATTTGAGGATAACTTTACTGTTTTTTGTCCGATTTTCAACTTATATTTTGAAAATTTACTATAGAATACCTTGTACCTTCAAAAAATGACGATATAGGATTAGGGTACTTTTCAACCTGTGTTTTTTTTAGCTTTTTGTCACATTATCTTTAGGTAAAATGTCCTCTATTGTAGGGTACTGATTCTGAGTGCTAGTAAATGGTTGTCCAAATAAATGTAAAGCTCGCTCATATTCAAATCCTTTTCCCATAATATAATAATATGTAATATCCTTACTGTACTCGTATTCTATCCCAATTCCATTTTATGAATTCTTTGCTCAAAATTGCATTGTAAATTCTCAACCCGAGTAGAGAATTCGACACTCAAAGCTTTTTAGAGCAAATTTAATTCCCTATATTCAACTAACTACATATTTTAACATTTTATACAGTAGTTATATAATGTCTAGTATAGTAAGTACTTATTATATACAGATAGTACTTGAAGTATACTTAAGTACTATAGTGTAGTGAAGAATTGGGCTCAAAATTGAATTTAAATTTCGAATTCTCGAATTATTCACGAACTAGTCAAATCCATTATGCTTTGGAATACAGATGAGCCCTTTATGAATGAATGAACTATTTTTTGGAATTTTGAATGTATGAATGAACCCAGACTATCTGTAGTACTTATACAGATAGGCAATATATAATTTTAGAAAATTTGCACAAAAAACTTGTCTAAAAACTTGATTTTTTTTCTCTGGAATTTGCAGTTTGTACAATCACTGAATCAGGCTGTGGCTAATACTAATGCACTTGCTGCTCTTATTGGTAATTTATAGATATTTTTCAAGTTTATTTTGTCAAATTCTTGATTGAATTTTAACAAATTTTTTTTCTTATTCTCAGGTGGATCAGGTACATTATCAGTACTATTTGAGGTAATTTTTAAGAGGTTTTGCTAAACTTTTTACACATTTCAGGTGATGGGCCACATTTACGTGATGAATTAAGGAGATCTAGAAGAACTGCTCAAGAAGCTGTAAGTTTTTTTCTCAAAACTTTCTTGAAAATGTTTCAATTTAGGATAAAAAAACTACATTATCATACCTAGTTCAAAAGTTCGGAATCGTCTACAAACTAAAACTTGTCAAAATTAAGATATTTTGATGGAATTAAACGACCAAATGTCTGAGAGAAATGCCCGATATTTTTTTAAAATTGTCCCATTTTGAGCTAAAATTGAAGAGATTGACAAAAATTTTGAGCAATTTTTTGATGAAAATGCATTTTCTTATAATCTGAAATTTCAGGCTGCAGCTGCAAAAGCAACTTTACTTCCTTCACTTCTCGAGTAAGTTCAAATCTAAATTTTTTCATTATTTCATCAATTTAATCCATATACCTAGATATATGTATGTACGAGTACCCTACTACTATTTGCCATATCAAATTATAAACACTCAAAAGCTCTCCAGATTTCCAGATTTCTGGATTTTTACAGATCAAAATCAACTGCTCAACTATTTTGAAAATGCTTTTTAGAGATTTTGGTCTATAAATTGAAAAGAATCATAAAATCTCTCAAATCCTTTGAAATTTGAAAAAAATTTTTGGAATATTTGTGGTTCTGAAATTGATTAGTAGAGCGAAGAAATAATCATTTACGATACGAGTACATATATGTATTATGTATATGAAGATACTTAGGATTAGAAAAAGTGGTACTACGGACTATTATATAGGGGTAACATTAAATTTAATGATTATTAATTCACTTTTTTGTGCCTATTGATTGATTTCTGTAGTCAGAGATGGACTGAAAAGGAAAGAACAGAGCTAGAAAGGATCTGGCTTTGCCTCATTTTTTTGCTCGATGCTCTGGGTAAGTAAACCAAATTTATTTTATATCAACTCAATTTACATTTTAACCAAAAGTACCTACCTACTATACTATACAAATATACAATACAACTGCTCAATAAAACCATACATTTGTCACAAATCCCCTAAAATTTACAGGATTTACATTTAGACCATATTTGTACTGTTACAATACAACTGTACCTTATACTAATAGATGAGCTCGATTTTTTCGAATAAATCTTGATTTTCAAGTCGTTCTAAATGTCTTTGAAATCCTCTAAAATCTAAAATTTCAATTGCAAATCCATGTAAAACCTAAAAATATTTCAGTATTTTTATGAGTTTTTCCTAAAATACGGCCCTTATCTTTAGTTTAAGGGTTCTAAGGACCTCGACAGGGATTATAGTTGGATTTGAATAATCATAAAATCATTTACCTAATTAAAAACCATGTAGATTTTGAGTAAATTTTGAGATTAATTTATATTGAACTAGAACTAGAGGTTTGAAACTTGGAATTAGGTAATGCATCCTAATTATAATGATTATCAGACTACCTACTATAATAAAGACTAATAAAAGTTAAATTTCATCCCTATATTGGCTGAATGTACGCCTATATTTTTGATCTAACTTTACCCCTGTATGATATTAACCTCAAATTTTTGTACATAGTCTAATTTAGGCTAGGTTAGGTTATGATTATAAAAAAATTTGGATTATTTTCAAACTGGGGGAAAGTTAGGCCAAAAATATAGTGGTAAATTTAACCAAAATGGGAATGAAATTAAATCCGAGCCCTAATAAATACTGATAGAATTTAGATACAAAAATGATTATAATTAATTTGCATAAATTCTAGTTTTTGTTCAACTAGTACGGGTATTCTATCAATTTGGATTTTGGATAGGAAATTACTACTTGTTTAATGATTTTAGTCATTTAAAGGACTATTTGAATCAACTAGGAGATTTTTATCTTTTAATTAAGTAGTTCTTTCTATGTGCTTTTTTCTCAACACTTTTTATGGATATAATTATAGAGTATTAAGACTTGAAGTATTAGCATTAGAATGTCTATATCCAATGCAGATTTAGATATTTAATAATGAGTTAAAAACTTTTTTTAGCCTCTGTCTGTAAAGTATAAGTACTCTATGTGGTGATATACGTTATATTCATAGTAAGAGAAAAAAACTTAAATTTAAGGGCAAAGGGCCAAAAACTTTTGCGGCCGACAATCTGATCATCGACCGACACTTTAACTAACTTATTCTTCAAATATGCGACATATATGAGGTTTGCCAAGTAAAGTTATCCATTTCTCAAAAATAAATCAAATTCAAAATTTGGCTCTCGTAAACATACCAATACTAATCAGATTTTGGAAAGCCCAATAGTCTAAAGTTCAAAATAATAGACCTACTGAAGGAAATAGTTACAAATAGCTAGTATTTTTATATCAGCTCTCAATTTGAAATTCTAGGATTATGTTACGAAATCTAGGTTTTCAAAATGGACATTTGAGATAAGAATACGAAAAGTGCTTCAAAATCTGGTTTGATGCTGGACTATTGCTAATATATTAAAGTGTTTATAAATCTAAGTAAATATATTGAAATATGTATTTGAATTTATAGGTAGATATTTGAGCATTTTTAATGGAGTTTTCTGCAAAAAATATCGTTATTTTACAAGCTGATTTAGAATTTTTTTCGATTATTCTACTGACCTTAAGGTATTTTTACTTTAAGACAAGTATGACATTTATTAGAGTCGAAATATCGAGAAAAACTCTGAGTTTTTTGGAGAAAGTTGAAAACAAAATTTGGGCTTGGGAATCGAATGGGACAAAAGCCAAAGTAGCAGAGCCTACTTAAGTATGTATACCTATTATAAGTATTGGTAAAACCAAGTTAAGAAAAAAAAGTTATTTTATTGACACTTTCTTTCCCCCTAATTATACGAATGAAGTTTACTAGCTAGCAATTCTATTTGTATTTTCTGTGCATTTATATGGGTTTAATTCTGGAGAGATTTTTTTTTTTCTAAAACTTTGGCCTAAAAAAATTCCTGAAATTGGATTTTGAAACTATAAGAAACACTATATGTATGGATAAAGGTACTATGTATTCAAACGAGCTATTTAAGACATTTATCTACATAAAGTAAATAAGAGAATGCATGAAAGATAGTTCTTAAAATCCAATAAAGCTCGAATTTTGCTTTTGTACTCAAAAAAACAGAAAATTTTAGAGCCAGAGAATACGGAAAAGTATGAATATTTTGAAATATGATAAAATTTGGTCAAAATTTCATATTGATATGCGATTTCAAAGATTTATTATGGTATTCTTTTGAAATCCTGGATATCTTCCACTTGTAGTGTAGGTAACCTAATTGGCAATAACTAGGATTTCAAAAAATGAGGTAAGAATACTAGCATTGCATTATTAGCCTATTAGTTAAATAGCTCGATCAAGATGTCCAAAAATTTCAAAAAATTCCATTTTTAGATGATTTAAATTTAGATTTTTGCAAACTAAAGAATGAAATTTTGAAATTTTTATAAATTTTTTTGAAAAGTAGAATATATGTATTTGTATATGTAGGTAGGTTGCTTCAAATTATGAAAGCTTTTCTGAGAATTTTGCGGGCTTATAAGTAGGTAAATGGATTTGGTGTTTTTTTCTTTTAGGTTTTTATAAGTACCTTATACTATATGTACTTAGGTACATATATGAAAGAATATGCTTTAGGATATAAGAGTAATATATTTTTAAATAAGTCCCATTAGCTCAGTAGGTTTTTATGGTTCTCTTCTGCTACCTTTTGAGAGAGAAAAAAAGTCAATTTCAATCTTAAATATTAAAACTCAAATGTCAAACTGGATTCAGCTCATTCAATAATTAATTTTACATACCCTACCATACATTATACGAGAGTATACCTCTATAAAGTTCTCAACAAATCCATAATAGTACCTTTAAATAGGATTTAGTCCATAGTTTCAATTTTTAAAGAGATTGAAAGCTAAAATTCCATTTTTTAAGAGATTTTAACTTTTCAAATTGGCCAAAAATATCTCAAGAAAATTTAAAAATTGAACATGATATTTTTTTATCAACTTGCTGGGATCTTTATAAAGAGATTTTGACTCGAAATGAAGGCGATATAATCAAATATATGAGCCCCTGGTGCGATAGGAAAATTCCTTTGAACTAATTCTTTGAATTCGAAATGGTTCAAATTTCAAAATTTCTCTCTTATAATATTCTATTATTCAAAACCATCAAATCAAATACCCAAGAAAGACCCGGTAAAAAAGATAATGGCTAAATAAATAAAATCTCTTTTGACTTAAAGTTTGTCATTTACAAATACAAATACAAATACATGTAACCTGTAACCTGTATCTACTTTTATAGGATTAAGTGCATAATAGATTCTATTCTAGGTAGGTATGTCTAGACAGTTGAGTATACCGTTATTAAATTAATTTACTATAATAGTTTATATAGAAAAATAACGTTTTTAAGCTCCTTAAAACTGAGAACAAAGGTCAAAGCAAAGGACAATTTGATGATCAAAGACTCAAAAAAGTGAATAATAATATAGATTATATTGTTTGTTAGTACCCTAATAATAATCCTCAAAGGAAAAGTATGTAATTTTATGAAAACAAAAACAAAATAGGCTTATCTGCAGAATAATACATAAAGATTATAATTACATTAGTATTAGCAACCTACCACAAATCATAATATTTAATTGATTTTACATTTAATAATTGGAGTTAATCTTACTGCTTTAGGTATCCCTAATAACTCTTATATCTAAATCTATACATATTTGAAAAAAGCCAAAAAAAAATATGCAAAAAATATAAGAATGGTTTTTAAATCTTATCTTTAGACTTTAGTATGTAATCAAATGCCTAACCAATAATAGTAGAAATGTAGATACTTACTTTAGAGTACGGGTATTATTATAAGTTAAGGCAATTGAGCAATTAAAATCTATAGTATCAATTTGAGTATTTTGAGTATTCAAATTAAATCGAAACCGAAATCAAAACTTCAACTTATAAGTGAAATAAGTCAAAATGATGCTTATTGAACAAATTAGCAAGGTTTTTGCATTTTTTATAAAATCAGTAGTAGGTCTTTTAGGCAAGTTGATACAAATATTTTGCATATCGAGATAAGAATGCGATTATCAAAATTTTGATCAAAAACTAAAAAAATACTGAATACTGGTACTTTAATGCCTACCTAACCTAACCTAACCTACCTAACCTAACCTAACTTTAAGATTAATCTTTAAGGGGTAAGACTAGGCTTTAATCAACTCACTAGAAGTTGATTCTAAATTGTGCGAACAAAGCGTTGAAAACTTCTCAAGTTATCCCATTTTTTGGGGTCAAAGGTCAATTTTCTGGTTAAATGGATGTTAAATTCGGAATCTCCGTCATCGACTACCTCTAGAACCACTTAAATTTGAAGTAATGGCATTGTTCGGATTAAAGGTCAATTTTCGAGGTCAAAGGTCAACTCCCGGGTCAAACGGATATCAAATTCAGGAATCTCCGTAATCGATTACCCCTAAGGCCACTTAAACCTCATTTTTGATTTTTCCCATTTGATTAACATGGGGAAACCATAAAGGGTCCCCTGCCTCAAGAGATGTGGCAATCTGAAATTTTTTTCGAGCATACACAACTAGACCCTATAAGGGTCCTTCATACCCAATTTAGTCAAGATCCGTTCAGTAGTTTTCGAGTTATGCCGCGAACATACAGACAGACAGGCAGACAGACGGATAAAGTGCAAGCAAAGTTGAATAGTAGATGCTCGCTTCGCTTGCACAATTATTTTTCTCATTATCCTAATACGGTTTTAATTTCTAGGTGTAAATTGATTAAAATTTTACCAATGCACATAATCTTAATTCCGATGATTTGTATTTTTTTCGAATTTTCCATTTTTTTCAAAATAAAAATATTCATTGTAAGTCGTCACTAAAGTATTGATCATCGTATTCTTTACCAAAATCAACAACATTTTGGCTAAAAGTGAAGATAAATGTGTCAAATTTGGCCATTCCTTCAATAAAATTAGTATAAATATCTTCAACATCTTCCTTAGCCAAATGAATGGCTGACAATTTTGATATAAATAAAAAATTTGAACTATTTAAATTTCTTCCGTACTTTCGATTTGACCACAAAAGATCTCTCTTATGGAAGGCTTCTTTCTCAAAAGAATCGTAAAATATTCCCAAAACATAAGGCCATTTAATTGACCACAAATTAACCTCTATTTCGAAATGTATATAGAGGTATGAATTCTCAAATAGTTGACACCAATCTCTCAGATTTTCAATATAGTTTATATCTCGGATTTTAAAATTAGCAAATATACAAGGATAATATATCAGTTGAAAACAAATCCAATATAGATAATATATTTTAAAATAGCTAGTAGTAAATAGATCGAATTTCATTTTTTTCTGTAATTGATTGTTTCTCCAATAAATCTTATTTTGTATTGAAAATTTGCAATTTACAAAGTATTATTAATATAAAATAATGATTGGATTCAAGTGTAATTTTTGTAAAAATACAAGTTTGTAAAAACTTACCAGGAATATTGGTTTCAGGGGACCAACAACATATAGTCAAACCTTATAAAAATCAAAGCTTATGCATTTTAAAGATTTTTAAGCAATTTTTTTTTTGGTAAATGGCCATTGTAAGTGACCTTAAAAGGTGAAAATATAAATAAGCCTTAAGTTTAAATAGGAGTTTTATCAGTGTAGATTTCATGTATGTACAAGTAGCTGGGTCGTGAATGCGCGACATGTGTTGTAATTTTGAAGCGAGATCTTTAAATTATTAACATGAAAAAATCAGTGTTTTTCATTTTTATCATACGTATAGGATCCTTACAATCAGTAGTTACTTCTATTTTGATCGAAAAAGCACAAAAAATATCAAAAAATATTGAAAAAAGTTGAAAAAATTCGAAAAAAAAGTTTAGTCAGAACTTCGGATTGAACCCGAGACCTCGCTTATTCATAGATTTCCCATACAACACATGTCGCGCATTCACGACCCAGCTACTTGTATATACATGAAATCTTCACTGATAAAACTCCTATTTAAACTTAAGGCTTATTTATATTTTGACCTTTTAAGGTCACTTACAATGGCCATTTACCAAAAAAAATTTGCTTAAAAATCTTAAAAATGCATAAGCTTTGATTTTTATAAGGTTTGACTATATGTTGTTGGTCCCCTGAAACCAATTTTCCTGGTAAGCATAATTTGTGTAAATTTATTTTGCATAATATATTTTCTACTGGGTGCTTAGTGCTTATGCTCGTAAAGCTCACTAAAGATAAGACTAGAGTCATATGAGTCTCATTTTTTTGCAATATTTTTCCAATTTGATTAGCATGTGATCCCCTGGTTCAGCACCCCATGGTGTCGGGTCACCAGAAATTTTGGCGAGATTGTGCATAACTTGACCCTATAAGGGTCCTTCATGCCAAGTTTGGTTAAAATCGGTTCTAGTTCTATAGTTATCTTATATGGACAAGACAAGGTGCAAGCAAAATTGAATATTAAGATACAAAAAAGGAGTTTTTTTTACCTGTAATCTCGAAAACTTTTGATTCCACAACAAAGGTAGGTGCTTTGAGCATTGGTCAGCCAAGGTGGTATAGTATTTAATGCCGAATAGTAATCCTTAACCGAGTCTAAAAAGACTCTAGTTGGAGAATCCTGAGTCATATTGTAAGACCTATTACATATTGTAAAAAGTAGAAGATTTAGATTTTAGATTTAGATGCAGTCAGAGTCTGAGGCCAGAGCAAAGGCAAAAAAAATTCATGAAAATTCAAAATTCGCGCAGATCAAAAAACCAGAAAATCTTTATTTAGAGCATTAGAGCTTATTTTCTTAGCATACCTAGTATTGTCGTTTGTCGTTTATGTACTACATACTAGTTACAATAGATAGTACCCTAGTTAGGTAGGTAGTAAATAAAATTAATTCAGACCTGGCGATAGTAATCCCATAAATACATACACTTGGCACCACAAAGAGCAAAGGAATGGTGAACTACACAAAAAAGGAAATTAATTAAGAATTAATTTGTTCTTTTTATAATAGTACTTACCAGGAGAAAGTAAAATATGTGATTAATATTACATTTCACAAAGAAACAACCAAAAAATGATACAGATGCCAAGTAAATACATACAAACTCCATTGATTTTTCCATTTTATGATAATTCAGATCTTTCATAATGAACTTTGTCTCGATGATTTGTATACCGATGTAAAAGGATGAGCACACAAACTAAAAATATCGAAAAATTAGTTATAATATAATAAGATTTATCATATCAGCTCCTTTAGCGAATCAAAAAAACAGTAGTTGATCTAGAATCTAGTGGTTTGAAATTTCCATAATTATTGGGTCCTTTTACAGGGTGGCCCAGAAACAACCCCCGAACTTGTTTTGATTTTAAATATTTAAAAATATACATATGTTGTGTAGCCTTATACAAGTAATAAAAATGTTGATAATTGCCTGCTAATTATCGGCCAATTTTTTGCAAAACAAAACAAAAAACAGAGCGAAAAACTAATGAACTATGGTTCAAATTATGCAAATTTTCGACAAAATTAATTGAATTTGGCCAAATTGACCAAATTTAAAAATCTTAAATTTGATGAAACTTACAAAAGCAATCCAGTACACGAAACATTTTGCTTTAAAACATGAAGCCATTTTAAGCTGAATTTTTGTAAAAACAACAAAATCCAACTATGTCAAGCTATTTCATTCTTTTATAAATATTTTTTTATTCAAAAAATAATCATAATTTGTGTCCAAGACAAACTACTAATTGTAGTTTACAAATACAAAGTTTACAAAAAAATTTACAAATAAGGTGATTCTCGACTAGTACAAGTTAACTTGAGTAATTTGGGATCATCTGTTTCAGGCTCAGGCTCAAAATCCTCATCATCATCATCAATCATAGAAATAGAATCAGATTCTGAACCCAAATCCAAATCATTTTCTACATTATTTTTATCAACAAAATATTCATTTGTATCAGTACTATTAGGATTAGCATTAGGGGTATTTAACGATAGAGGATGATAAAGTGATGAATTATTCAAATTATCACTATTTTGTAAATCATATGTAGAATTTTTTCTTTTCTCACATGATAAACCTCCTATTTGAGGTGATCTAGGTATAATTGTCCATAAATTAGGTACAGAATTATACAAATATTTCTTATTTACAATTTTATTACTTTTTGAATTGACATTTGTATTACTAGTACTATTGATTTGTGTCAAGTTGCAGTTTTTCTCGTTAAGATTATTGCTATCTGAGGATCGTAGAAATCCACTTAGGTAATTTATTGGTATTTTGAACACATTGAACATTCCTTTAGATTGTCTTCGATTTGTTGTAGTAGTAGTGGTATCGCTATTATTATTATTACTTGAAGTATTTAGATTATTTCTACACATTTGTAGATCATTTTTAGACCAATTAACTTGGTTCAAAAGCCTTGGTTCAGATTGATATAGATACTTTTTATTACAGTCTGCTGGTCTTTTGTCGACTGATTTCAACTGCATTTGCAATTTTAAAAGTTCTTTAACATTAGCAGGATTTATGCTAGAATTTTCGTTGGGCCAACTTGACCTTGGTGTCGAGGTTATAGGGAGCTTTAGAGTATCCTTTATACTTAAAGGGGGAAGGTTTTGTAAGGGTAGAGGTTTGTCTGATAGTAAGCCATCATTTTTATTGAAAAGTGATATTGGGATTATGAATCTGGGACCATGTAGGTAGATTGTGTAAATTTCACTTTCATCTGGTGTCCCAGTTGAAGATTTTGATGAGGTAGATAAAAGAGAATTTGATCTTTTCCTTGTGTTTGTGTAGAGCTTTTCCAGGCTTTGGTCCTTAAAAAATTTAATAAAAAGTCAAAATTAGGGAAATTTCATCTGAGATTTGAGTACCTATAAGGTACATTACTTTTTTAAGATTTTGTAGGGTATTCATACAAATGCCTAGTTCTAATCAATCTACTAGCAAATAGGTAAGTAATTAATAACTACTTAATTATTCATAAGTATTAAATTGTAAGTTCTAAATACCACAAGTATTACAGTATTTGAAAATATGTTCAAAATTTTTCAAAGTTTAAACTAACAACTTTCAGTAACTTCAAATTTTTTGGAAGTTCATTTTGGAAATTCTTTTGGTTTTTTTTCAAAATATTCATTAAATATAGGTAGGTATATTTAAAAAGATTCAATCTAATACATACTGATAGTAAGATTAAGGTAGAGATTACGGATACTTATCTGTACCTAGTAGTACCCTACTATGCATATGTAATGCACAGATATTCGTAGGAATCAAATAGTAAAAATATACAAAAAAAGTGTAATATTTCCAGTAAACTCGTAAATTTAAGAAATAACTGGAAAAACGGACAAAAATACTTTAGTATCTTTGAACTAAAGATACTTATAGTTCAAAGTCAAAGTCAAAGTATCTCGGGGGTAAAATAAATAAAACTAGTTTCAAAAGTTTAAGATTTTAAGATTTGAATCAATATCTGAAATATTTATTTAGAACCTGGGTATGTTTGCTTAAAAATATCATTTTTTTCCAAATAAAATTTCTTACCTTTTCAATTTTTGGTAAAATTTCTTTCTGTTTAATTTGTTGAATCATGGGCCTATTAATCGATGCTGGGGAACTTGAAATTCTGAGTAATTCTTCTAATCTCCGAATTTCAAAATCAATTATGACAATTTGTCTTTTGAAAACTCGATTTTGTACTTCAGCTGAAAGGTTTTTAAGATATTTAATATTATTAGTACATAATACTTGAAGTTATTATTAAAATGTAAATCTAGTAATTTGAAATATCACCTCGAAAAAGCAATTCTTTCTTGTCCTCCACCATAAATCTGTAAAATTCAATTTCAAATTATGTCAAGTACTCTTGATAGTATTATTGGTTCATATAGGAAATCAGTCAATGGTAAATAAGTGCCTAATAAAAGTCAATAATATTTATACTAAAAGCTCATAAATATGAGATTTTACAAATAATATTTCAGATTTCTGTAGATTTTGATCTTGATGTCTGAATTAACTCAAAATTGAATTCAATTTAGTCTCAAGTACCCTTACAAATACTCGTATCTTGAAAAAATTCAGAAAAATGATTCAAAAAATGACAAATTTGAAAATGATTTCAACAACTACAAAATCATATTCTAAATAGTTATAAGGTAGACTTATTTCGAAAAGTGAGAATCAAAAAGTTTGTCAAGAAACTACAAAAAATTTCCAGAAATTTTTAAGACTTGAAAATTTCCCTTTCTTGTCATTGGGCGAGCGAAGCGAGCTCTTACTAATCAACTTTGCTTGCACTTTGTCCGTCTGTATGTCTGTCTGTCTGTTTGTCCAGAGGATAACTCGAGAACTACTGGACCGATCTTAACCAAACTTGGTATG